>JAWZTI010000270.1:6282-37254 GCA_039880955.1 Chlamydomonas urium | reverse complement strand
CCGAGGGTAACAACCGATGAAGTTACGAAATTGCAGGGCTTGTAACCGCCCATGCCGGCACGCGAACAACCGCCAAGCACCGCCAACGTCAAAGCTGACCAGGGGCAACACCCCCGCGGGCCAGCGTGCACCGGCTCCAGAAACACGAGGCTTTTGGGAATCGAACCTGGGACCCACGGTTTCCCATGGAGAGACAAGTCGCTCCCTAACCAGGTGTGTGCGTGTAGTAGGGATGCGCACCCCCCCCACAGCCACCTCATCCCGGTGCAGCCGCTCCCAAAACCTAGCCGCAGCCCGCTCTGCAGCTGCCCGCTACTGCAGCACGTCGTTAACATCCTCAGCACGACGTTAAACTGCTAGAGAGGGCAGAAGTACCCTGGTACTTTTCCAGAGGTCACGAGTTCGATTCCCATTGCGGAAGGAGCTTGTTTCGGTTATGGTTTCTAGACTTCGGGTGCCCCACTTACGGGGAAGGCCTTCGAGCCACTTTCCCTGCGGACTGTAAAATGGCCTACCAACCTATCGCGCCGTGTGAGGCAGCAGCAGCAGCTGCGGCGCCAGGTGTGGACGCATGCGAGCGCTCCCCTTCGAAGCGCGCGCGGCGGCGTCGGTTTCGCAGCGACGCACCGCAGGCCGAGTAACCAGGAATCCTCTAGATCCAGCGGCGTATAGATAAAGGATCAGGCTTGAGCGCATGGCAGGGAGCAAGTCAGCGACGATGCAGTTTGGCACGGCATGCGCCTCTCAGTCTTGAAGGGTGCAGCGTTGAACATGGCTGCAACAAAAATAAGTTTGCAACCTACGAACTGTGCAATGGCCTACCTATGGATGTAGAATCCTCAGCCACAAGCCATTGTCAACAAGGAAGTGTGTCACCTCTTCAAGTGTCGGATACACCAGGACCATCCCTTCAAACGATGAATTCATGCTCCTCCGTGCAATCATGTCAAGGACTGGTAACGTTTGCCTTGCCAACACTGCGCGCACCTGTCAAACACCACACACATAGTTTCACTGGAAACTCTACTCACCACACTCAAACCCCCTGAACACCCAGCTGCGCTGCGAATAATACAAGCTCAAACCAATAACAATACATGAAATAAAACAAGCTATTACATCGACTGACTGAGTTTCTGGTCGTCCTCCTCTGCGTCCTCCTGCGCCGCCTGGTGCTGTATGAGCTTGGCCCACGCCTGGGCTGCCAGCGCAGCGGCAGTTGCCTCAACCGCAACGTCCGATGCCGGACCTCCCGTGCTGCCACGCGCCCCTGCCCCCTGCCCGCCCCCGCCCCGGTCCCCTCCCCACAGGCCCCCGAAACCGTTGGCGCCACCCCCGCCACCGCCGCCGCCGCCGCCGCCGACTTCCCGTGCATGGGGCGAGGGGAAGAGATGTCGCAGCTGCGGTTGGGGGCGGAGGAGGAGCTGGGCGTCGATCTCTGCGTGGGTGCGGCCCAGGGTCTCGATGCACAGCAGCGCCACCAGCACCAACGCAACTACAGCAAACAGGCCTGCAGGGACGGTGTGGCAGCGTGAGTAAAGACTAAGAAAACTTTGGTAACTAAATGCATGGCGTCGGGATAGAGGCTGACAGGCAGCAACAGTGACCTGCAAGTCAGCTGATACAGGTGGCAGCTGTGTGCCTGACAAGTAGCAAGACAGCAATTGCTCTTTGCCTTCAACAGAACGCAAAGTATGCACTGCCACCCCACTCCAGCAGCATGGTCGTGCTCACCATATATCAGGTACACTCCCCCGATGTCGACGGGGCCTGCGATGGTGGGGAGTAAGCTGGCGCCCACTGCCAGGCTGGCGACCCAGCCCGCGGTGGTGCCCGCAGCCATAGCCCTGCCCTTGATGCAAGGAGGGAGCAGCTCGTCGAGGTAGCGCGGCAGCAGCGGGCCCGCCCCCAGGCCAAGGAACAGCGCAAAAAGAATGAGGAGCAGCGAGTTGGACAGGTCCAGCATGTATTCGACGTCTGTGGGCAAGGTGGGGCCTGTGATCAAAGGCAGGGGTGGGCTGCGTTTGGTGTGAGAGCCATTGAGGTGGTGACAAAGGGCAGGAGGGGAACAAGGCACACCAAGGACAGGTCCAGCATTAAAAAAGCTTTGAGATCAGCGTGCGACTCCACAACAGCAATCTTTGTGAATGGTTTGCCTGATGCATACTTGAAGAGGGAGGCATGCAACAAAGGCCACCTCAGCCCCCAGAAGCACTGCATAGGCTTTCTGATGGTCATGCAAGACACACTGCGGGTGCCTGTAAACACATTGGGAACCCATATTAGTGGAGTCAAGCCAAACTGCCACGTCAATCACAAGCGCCAACAAGCACAATTGCAAACGCGACTCACGGGGTAGGGGCGGTGTGGTGCTGGAGTGATTCTGCAGATCCTGGAAGAAGGTAATGATCGCGGACGTGAACAGGCACGCAGCCATGCCGCCCCAGCTGGCAAGCAGCAGCGGCCGCCTGCCAAACTTATCCGCTAAGGGGGCTGCCCAGCAGGTGGCTGTGAGGTGGAGGGCCCCGATGGCCACACATCCCCACACCGCGGAGAACTCCTCTGGCCATGCAAGCTCGGGGAACATCTGCGAGGGCAGGGCAATCACGACCGGTTGAGAGGGAGAGATAATCGACGTGTATGTATTGCAGGCGAATGCTAAAGAGTATTAGCAGCAAAGGTGCGGGGTGGAGGCCAGAACAGCAGGCTGTGGCCACATGCGAGATGAAGGACCTGCCGGTGCAGCACACAGCATATGCATCGATGGGGACCACCCTGCCGTCAATGAAAACCCCTAACCCCAGTCATAGACCCAGTCATAGCTCCCCCGCCCTTGCCTGTGAGCTGTACAGTAGGACCGTTGTCGCCCCGCTGGCCTGCTGCAGTACAGGCAGGCCGAGCGCCAGCAGTGCGTAATAGCGGTACTTGTAGGACGTCAGGAATCCCCAGCCCTCGTCCCCAGGCTTGTCTGGCAGCGGCGTATAGGCCTGCAGGGGGAGCGCTGATAATTTGATCACCACTGGTAGAGCAGGAGTCATCAAGGGAGGCGGACTAACTGTTGAGCAAGGACCACATCCAGGTTTCAGGGTGGGTGGGTGTGCAAACATGTGGGATGCCCAGCTGCCAGCCTAGCAGCCTGTGTGTTTGTTAAGCAGGCTCAGACACTGCATGCTTGCCCAGACACCAGCTGCAGGCGGAGCCGGACCTACCTCGTTAAACGGTGCCCCCAGCGTGCTGCCCCCTTGGTCAACGCTGCCCCCGAGGGCCCACCAAGCAGCCCCCACCCCCACCCCTGCGCTGGGATTGTGGCTATGCGCTGTCCAGCCTGCGTAGCTGTTGTGCAGGTACTGCTGCTGCGGCTGTTGCGGCTGTTGCGGGCCGTAGCCCGACTGTTGCTGGTACTGCGCGATCTGCTGCTGGAACTGCTGCTGCTGCCGCGCCACGAGCAGCATGCCCATCGGCGGCGGGCCCGGTTGCAGCGCCCCTCCGCCGCTCACGCGGGCGCCGTTCGGCTGCCGCTGGTAGCTGCCTTGACTCAACGACCCACTGCTCTGATGGCTGTAGCCCCCGGCGCCGCCATANCCCCATAACCGCCCGCATAGCCCCCTGGGTCGTACCCCCCACCCTGCTTTGCTGCCTGCTGCTGCTGCTGCTGCTGCTGCTGCTGCTGCTGTGCTGCAGCCCCCCAGCCGCCGTTCGCGCCCCAGGCAGTGCTGTGGAACCCAAGTGCCCTGTGAGTGGCCCCCGTGCTGAGGTCGGGCGCGGACGCCGACGTAACGGCGGGGGCGTCGCCAGAGGGTCCGTCGTCCTCGTACAGAATCGCGCGTGCACCCCATAAAGCGATGCAGGCCTCGTCCGCCTGGCAGCAAGGAGGGGGGCATGAGGCCGGGTG
The DNA here is from genome assembly GCA_039880955.1 of Chlamydomonas urium. NCBI lineage: Eukaryota > Viridiplantae > Chlorophyta > Chlorophyceae > Chlamydomonadales > Chlamydomonadaceae > Chlamydomonas > Chlamydomonas urium. The sequence goes on along the minus strand of JAWZTI010000270.1, from coordinate 33,362 downwards.
TCAGCGGGTGGGCAACGCTATCGCTCCGCAACTCTGCACCACAAAGCACCGCCGCCGCCACCAGAACCTCTCCTTGTGCACAGCCTTCCCTGCACCTGTCACACCGCTACGGCAAACTTTTCCCCACCGCCCATCACCACCACCGCCCAGTCACCTTGTCTTTGTCCGTCTTCTCCAGCCAGCTTGGCGACTCGGGGCACCAGCACAGGGTGAGAAGCTGCAGCGCAGCTGGCAGCACCCCGATGGCAACCATGACGCGCCACCATGGCACCTGCAGCTCCCCCAGCACTGAGCAGGATGGGAAGTAGTGGTAGGGCAGGCCCGCCACCAGCGCGCACAGCACGCCTACTGCAAACGCAACCTGGATGCAAGGAGGGGTGGGAGGTTTGGTATTGGATGACCAGAGGGACTTAAAAGTGATGGGCGGGTGCTGCCTTGCCACCAATCAGGCTGTTGCTTAGACCATGCATCTGCTGAAAAGACTCCTCCAGTGCCTTTCAAGTTGATTGCGTTTCGGCCCAGCCAACTACACAACACCACAACACCATGCTTTTGGGTGAGGCTGGCAATTGGAAGCGGGCCCGGAGTCACAAAACCGCGTGAGCTGTGCCCTGCTGCTCCTGTCGCCCTGAGATCCTGTCTCCCTGAGCAGTGTGGTTGCAGAGGCATCTAAGTGTGTAGCAACCGCACCTGATGTTGGTGCAGCAGACTTGGACGCAGCTCACGAGGTGCTATGTCCGACAGGAACATGGGCACAATTATGGACGAGGCACCGGCACCTGCAAGCCCGTGCAGCAAAGAAGCCATGCTTGGTGAATAGTTGCGGGAAACACAGACTGGCGATTGTGCTTGTGTGCAGGCGGTCAGGTAGAAATTTTTGTGTGCGAGCTCCCAGGATCGCACTAAGATCTGCCAAGCTGAGCGGCTAGGGCAGCTGTGCAGCTGTGCTGTCAAGCACTCCTGTGCCTGCGTCTGCTTGTGCAGACATGTCTCTGTTGATTCTGTTCAGCTGCAGCTGCAAGCAGCGGACTCACCCAGCCCTGCAACAAGCCTGCCGAGCAGGAAGCCATGGTGGCCTGCCCAATCCCAGCTACACAGCAGAGCGCCGACGAAGTAGGCCGCTGCTGTCCAGTGCTGCGAGGTGCGTGGCCCAAGCGCATGCGCCAGTGAGCGTGCAACAGCTGCGCCCACAGCCCCTCCCAGTAGCGCGCCAGACGACAGGGTGAGCGGGCTTCCCAGCAGCGTGCCGCTAGTGGTGACCTGGTCTAGGGGCACGTTCAGCACTGCGATCGTGTAGCCTGCACATGGCAAAAAACGGGTTCAGTCACGCTCTCACGTGCCAGCGCATGCAAGCCACACCGCCGCAGCTGCAGGTTCAGAGCGACGGGCTACTCCGTCAATGCATGGGCTCTTGTTCCCCCTGCTTGCCTTGCAGCCATGCCCCCAGCAGCGCACAGGAAACACTAAACCACAGCGTCGCGGGAAAGCCTTCGTCCAGGTGGGCTACATCTGCAGCACGGAAACGAACGCTCATCGCACCGCTTCCGGCTGCACTGTTGCCCTGTTCGGCCAAATCAACCGATAAATCTCATGCCACACCTGAACCATTTTTCACCTCTAGATTCCTTTCGCTTAAGTGAGGCATACTGACCAGCAGGCTTGACTGTGACTATCCTGCTTTAGCCTCACTCTCTGCAGTGGAAGCTCGCGTGGCAGCCAGCCATTTCTCGTAGCAATATTCTTGCGGTGGTCTATGGCGCCATGTATCTGACATAGCTCGTGGCAGGATAATGCAGCAAGGCTCGAGGCTCATCACAAGCATGGAGGCACAACGTGGGGCCGTCTGACCTGGTCACGCAACAACAACTCCAAGCGCGCAATACCTGCGCCAGAATTCACCCCAGCTCTTCACCAGCTGCGTTGCAAGCCATTGTCTAGCCATCAAGCACACGCACTACCATGTCGGGCCCTGTCGCTTACATCCTGCCACCCTCGTTCGGCATGAGCAGCGCGGCTGCCTATGACTACGTGCTTGCGCCACACGCCGGTTCGCAAATGCAGGTCCCGAGACAGCTGTCCCGCGGCCCAGGGCCCATGCCACATCTACTGGCCGGAGCCATGCCCCAAGCAATGGGCCCTAGCTGTGACCCCATCAGCGCCTTGGGCTCTGAGCAGGCCATGATGTACCAGCAGCAGCAGCAGCAGCAGCAGCCAGGAATGCATGTGGTGCAGCCACCCTACGACAACACCTCCACCGCACCCTGGCCACCCATGCCTGAGCAACTCGCCGCCCACACCTCCCACGCACAGCCCCCAAACATAATGCTCTGGCTCCAGCCCTCAGCCCAGCCATCCCAGCCTTCCCTTGTCGCCCAGGCAGCCGCTATCCCTGCCGCAGGCTCCAGCTCCGCCTCCCAGCGCCATGCAGAGATGCCCCGCCTGGGCCGCGGCCTCTACTACTCATCCGCCATGTCAGGCCACCTGGAGCTAAATGAGGCCGGCATGGCGGGTGTGGAGATGGTCAGCCCCCAGGGCAAGGGCCACGGCGCAGCCTCCCCTGCCGCGGGCAGCAGGGCGGGCAGTTTCAGCGCAGCTGCCTCCCCGGGAGCGAAGGCCGGCCAGCGTGGGGGCGCCTTTGCTGCTGGCTTTGGGGACCAGGGCGACGCTCTGGACAGCTTCCAGGCCCAGGTCACCAACAGGCATGCCGGTGAGTGTGAGAGTGGTGCTTGGCAACAGCTGCTTTTTAACCCACCCACTCAAGCAACCACGTTACTCCCTTCATTGCATCTGGCAGTGCTTGGTCTCATAATGCCACAACGGTCCACATAATTGCTGTACAGCTGAATCATCCCCCCTCTGCCCCCTTCCATTGAGTGCGACGCTGCAGGCAAGGCAACAGCGAGCTCACTCTCCTTCAGCGACACGCCCACTGGCGCCGCGTCCCCCCCTGCCCGCACCGCCCCTCCAGCCCCCTGGGAGGTCACGCAAGCCCCGCTGCAAAGCAGTGTCCGCACCTTCCACAGCTCCGCGGCAAAGGCCGACAACCTCAGCAACGGCGAGGCCGGTATTTACGGCCCAGAGGGCAGCCAGGTCCGCGTGCGTGGCCCCGGCCTTGCGCCCGGAGACCAGCTGGGCGGACTGTCAAGGATGGGCTTTGGAGGCACAGGCAAGGGCCCCTTGGCGTTTGGCTATGAGGCCGACAGCTACCTTGCGGCTCGCCACCTGGGGGCTCATGCCGGCGCGCGGTCCCACTCCAACCTGAAGCAGACGGAGGCTGGACTGGTGCAGGAAGGCCATGACGTGCAGGGCCAAAAGGCATACGCCGGTAAGTCCAGGGCAGGTGCAAGGGGAGCGACACAGGGGCCTGTCAGAGTGATTCTCCTGCTTGTGGCAAATGTCAGCAGCTGTTGCGCGTAGCAGCTTGTTGCGCAGGCTTCTCGATGTGTGCACGCTGCCTGCATCTACTTCCCTTGCCAGGCATTTTGCACTTGCCTGCCGCGCGCCTCCTTCCTTTGTTTTCCTCTCCGCCAAAAATTGCCGGCACCTCGTAACCTACTCTCACTGTCCCACCATCCACGTGCACAGGCAAGACTCAGGCGTCCCAGCTGCAGTTTGCGGAGTTTGGCATTCACCGTCCTCAGCAGCTTGCCCCGCCGGCCACCCACGCCCATGCTGGCAAGATCACAGCCTCTAGCCTAATGCCAGGGGACTTCGGTATCAGCGGCAGCGCCAAGCCCTATGCTCGCAACCCCTCCTCTGGCGAGTGGTTGACCTCCTATGACAACGCATACCGTCCATGAGTTATGTCATGGGCAATAAGTTATTAACACATGGATGGATCACCTTTGACCACTGACAGGCTGAGGTTGTGTGGAGACAACGTACTGGGTGGAGTGAGAGCAAAACAGTGTCACGCTGGCACTTCTTCTTGCACCATGCATGGACGTTGAACCTGAAGGCAACGTCCGTGCACTGCTAGTCCTGAACTGTACGGCCACCTGTGCTATCAGCCTGAAAGAAGACCGTGCATGCATTGTGTCTGCAATGAGGTCGTCATTGCCGCTCTGCATGAAGATTGATGTTGCCCATCAAACCCTAAACTTGAAACTCAAGTTCATGTCGAGCGCTGGTCACATGCATTCCTCGCGTTGACTGTGTTCCCCTGCATCGATTGTATTCCTCAGGGGGGACTCTCCCTACGTCTCTTGCCAATGGCCCATTGCACGTTGTTTAGCGTGTTCTGCCTTCACCTTGAAAAAGTTGTCACCTTTGAAGGATGACTTTTTGCTTTCAAAGCAAGCCCCCCCGGGCCTTGCGAAGATCAAACCCGTCTGCACATGATGTCGTCCGGGCTTACAAGCTGCAGAGATCGCCAGCAGCCAGTGGGCACAGCCTTTCTGCCGCCTTGACCATTCCTAGTTGTGAACGCCGCCTGCTGCACCTGCTTTGGCGTCTGGCAATCGTTTTCGATCACGCAGTAACGATTGTGTTACTTGACTCATATTGACACGCTGTGCACAGCACTTGCAGTTGAGGCCATCGTGGTGCTTTGGCTTACAAGCAGCAGTGGACCTCACGGGCATGGCATGGAGCACTCCAGTACTTTCGTCCGTCACTTCCATCATGGCATAGGAAAACCTAAGAACACACATTCAAGCCCTGAGGATGCTGCAGCGTCCCTCGCAGCAGGCTAAGTGCTGTCAGCGACGTCCGCTCTGCTGTCGCTAGCTTGAGGCCTATGGTTGCCGGCACCCCATCCTGCACCCGGCCCCGGCTTAACTCCTGATGCACCTCCTCGCGGCATCTCCCTGCTTCCTGGCCCCAACGCGTCCCCAAGCGCAGCTGTCGCGCCTCCTGCTGCAGGCAGCGGCTGCTGCACCACCTCGTCCTCCGAGTCGCCATCCTCCGCCACCACCGCCCCATCGTTCCCCTGCACCGCGACCGCCGGCGTCGCCGGGCCCTCCCACCGCGACCGCGGCCGCACGGCGCCCTGACCCCGCCACTGCCCCCAATCCTCCCGTCCCGCCCCAACCCCACCGCCGGCCCCACCTCCCCCAGCTGCCTTCTCGGCCGCGCCACCCCTGCCCCCGCCATCGGGCCACAGCGTACCACCCTGCGCATGTCCTGCCTGCCCCTGCGGAACAGCCTTCCGTGCAGGACCCAGCGCAGGGCTGGAGGCCTCGCATGCATCTGCAGACGTCTGTGCGTGCGCGTGCCAGCCGGCAACTGCGTTCGCCACTTGTGACACCGCAGGTACAGCGGAAGGCGCTACACCGGCAGCGGGCCGATCTGAGGCCACGCCACGACTTGCCGCGCCTTGCCGCCACTTACCAGCACCGCCGTCCCACTCAGCTGCGTAGCCCGCCCCAACTTGGAAGCTGCTGGTCCCTGCCATACCCTCAGCCCTGGCCGCGTCCGTCCTCACAGGCTCACGCACACCCTCACGCTGCTCCCTCCCCCTCTTACGCACACCGCTGGGACCAGCGCCTGTCCCCGTGTCAGCACCTGCGCCCGGCCCTGCCAATGTACTCGGAGCGACCCGCGCCAATCGTGGTCCCGTACAGGCAACGTCATCTGCGAACGACCCGGTCAGCGGCTGTACAACGCCCCCTTGTACCGCCTCGTCCCCCGCTTCGCTGGCGCTGTCATCGCTGATCCCCGCGCACGCGGCTTGCACGTCGCTCTCCACACCCGCGTCCACACCTGCCCCCACAACTGCCACACCCAGGTCGGAGCGCACCCCAACTGACTCCAGCTGCTCCTCGTGTGCATTGCTGGCCTGCGCCACGTCAATCGCCCTCTCATGCCCCTGCAGCACTGATGACAGCTGCGCGGCACCGCCGCCTCCTGCTGCCGCAGCAGTCACAGCGCCTGCCCCTCCCCCACCTGCTGACCCACCGCCCCAACGCAACGACGACCCTGCCGTACCGCCGCCCCGTCCCTCCCTGTCCACCCCCCTGCCCACTACCTCGCGCGCCTGTCCCCCATCTCTCCAACTGTCCGACTCCAGCGCATGCTGCGCAGACCCGCTCGGGCCCATTACCTCGCCAGCCCCTCCCGCACAGGTCGACACCTCAAGCCCTTCCAACTCCGACCCGTACCCCTCACTCACTCTCTGTGATCCCCCGCCAAGCCCCCCCGCCAGCGCCTGTGCTGATGGGGGTGGGCCCATGATGTGTCCCTGGCTAACATCAGAGCCCGCAGCGGGCAGCGGCACAGCCCTGCTCAGCGCAGGCGGGCCCGGCATGTGCCGCTGATGTGTAGACCCCTCCTGCCCCTGCCCCTCCGGCCCCTGTCCCTGCCCCTGCCCCTGCTGCGGCTGCCCCTGCCGTCGGGGCTGCTGGTGATTCGGGCCAGCACGGTTGCGGCGGGGGTCCGCCCGGCCAGCAGGCTCAGCACCTCCCCGGTATGCCTCCCCTGTCGGCATGCCCCGAGAGACCGCCGTCACCTCCCGCTCCTCCCGCTGCTCCCGCTGGCCCCGCTGACCCTGCTGCTGCCCTTGCCGCTGTTGCAGCTGTTGCTGCTGCTGGCGATGTTGCAGCCGGGCGTGTACTGCCGTCCCGCCCAGGAGCCGCTGCCAAGCAAGCGCACTGTCCTCCACCATCATCCCATCATTCGGTGAATGGGGCTGCGCTGCAGCGCCCGCCGCAGGGGCACCTGCTCCTGCTACCTCAGGCCTGCCAGGCGGCATGCGCGCGTAACCCATCAACACGCTGCTCTCCTCCTGCTCGTCCGTATGGCTGACATGCAGCACGCCGCCCGGCGTGCGCGCCTGTGCCCGCTGCTGCTGCCCGCCGGTGTCGCCTCCCCTCGCGCTGCCACACTCAGTTAGGGCTTTGAGCAAACACAAGGGTGGAAAGAACAGCAGCACGGACATTTGTTGAAGGGGGGCGCCAGTGAGATCCTCTACCAAGAGACTGCTGTTTGTAACACAGGTCTGGTCAAACAAGAGATTGTCCAATGCCGAAAATCCCGCCTCGCACATGCAACCGTTCACACACACGCTAACGTCCCAGAGCGATGCATCCCTCACATGCTGCAAGACCCCTCACCAGGTTGGTCTTGCCGGTCATCTTGCACATGCGTTCGATCGGTTCTTGCCTGCCCTGCATCACCCTCTGGCGCCGCGTCCAGCGACAGCGACTGCAGCGGCCTCCTGATGCTGCGCAGCCATAGCAGATCACAAGGCAAAGCGGCTCATGGGCTTGTTCATGCCGGCAGCTGGCGCGCAGCTGAGGGTGAGTTCGGTGCGATGCAAGCATCATGACGCTGTAGCGAAGCTCCCTGAGCGAGGCATCTACTGATCCACCACAAGAGAAATGCTCCCTATGGTGCCTCTTGTCTGTTATCGCTGATAACTTATTAGCCACTAGTGCTATGTTACAGTGTGGCTGAAAAAGAATGCCTCTAGGCGCACCTGCGAGGGCGGGATGCAGCTGTGTCCCCGAGCAGCAGCTCGTACGTGATCTCGTGCCAGCTCTTGCACACGAATGCTGATGGCAACAGCTGCAGCAGTTGAGGCAGCGCAGTCAACAGTCTCAGTCAACAGATCTTGGTCTACAGATCTGCTGGTGAGTGGCGGCTGCAGAATCCCGTACACCAATTGTGCCAGCGGGCATGGCTGCATGCAAGCTTGTGGTCCACGACGTAGATTGATGCACACGCTGCAGCATGCAAACCCTTGCCGCAGCTTGATTGCATCAGCGTGCGCACCAGACCAGGATCCTCGTTGTACAGGAAGGACAGGATGTGGCCCAGCAGCAGAGAGGGCAGGTCCACCCACGGCGCTGCTGCTCCCACAGGCTCAGCTGGCAGCTGGGGCTGACCCACACCCGTGCTGGCAACCACAGACGGGGCGGCCGTGGCAAGTTGCGCTGCAGCGGGCCCACGTGGGCCGCCTGAGGCCTCACCGGCATCAGAAGCAGAGCCCACTGCCTCGCTGCAGCTGCTGAGCATGGCGAGTCAGCAGCGATTCCTGTGGAGGACTGCGCTTTTCCCTAACTTCTTGACAGTGTGAACGAAAAACGAATGTGCGACACAAGTTTGATTGGAGAAGCTTTGCCTTTCTTCCAACGCTCAATTGTACTGTGCTTTGAACGCTTGAGCACGAAAGGGCGTCAGTTCTCGCTGTCGGTCTGGCTGTTGTTGAACCCTGTCGTTTCCGCGTGATGGCGCATGCACACCGCGTCCGCTTGGCGCCTAATGTGGAGGACCAGGGAACTGATGCAGGTGCTGCTCACTGGTCGCAACACCTGGTGTCGGAACTGGTGACCCATGCTTACCTAGACATCAGCTGTGCAGGTGGATGGGCACTCCTCGTGGAAGCACAAGGGCAACTCGGTGGCTATCAAGTAGATTGTGGACCTGCAGTATGCAAAGGTACGTACGGGGGGGAGTGTCGAGCACAACACCAAGACCTGCGCAGCTGTTGCACGCTTCCTTCTCCATTCTCCAACCTTGGCTGTTGCACATTGCATCCCCTCTAAGGTACTTCAAAACCAGACCCTCGCACCATTGTACGTGGTAGGGCCCTGTACCTGCAGCACACAATGTGTGGCTGCATGTCGCACCTCCAGGGTGTCTGCCGTGCTTGCCCTTCCCCAGGCCTGCAGCACTCCTGTGATCACAAAGAGCTGCGGTGCTCATTGACATGCCATGGCGCTGGCTGCTGTTGTTCAGGGCATAGACATGGGTGCGCTCAAGCAGCAGCAGGAGCAGCTGATGATACTGGCGTTTGGCGGGTCAGACTTCGTGCAGGTGAGGAGCGGCGCCATGAATCTGCGACAAACCTTGAGCTGACAAAGGGGTAGGGGATCTGGCCAGTATCAGAAGAGTATGGCGCTGACATACAAGCGCTATGGCTGGTGTGCAGGCCCACGGTACTCGTAACGTGCCAAGGCCCAGGGGCACAAATGACCGTGAGCTTACACACTTACTTACCGCCTGATTCCATGGCTGCCTGCCAGTGCCTCCCCTTGTGTGCTTTGTCTGGTCAGGAGAACCCCGAGTTCGACCTGCGGGCGCTGCACATGCGCCTGCTGATTGAAGGTGGCATGAATCTGGCACACTGGGAGGCGTTCGTGAAGCACTTTGAAGAGACGGTCTACAGCCTGAGCGAGACACCGCAGCAGCAGCAGCAGCAGCAGCAGCAGAGCGCTATTGCCTGGCTGCACAGCACCAGGCACGTGTTGAGGCACGCAGAGCCTCAGGAGATAAAGGCGTTCAAGGCTCATAAGGCAGGCAAGGCACCCGCTAAGCGCCCCTTTCACTGAATGGATTGTTGAGTGGCCACAGCGCTGGGTCGCCCTTGGCCAGTGTCTTTGCCAATGCTGTGCCAGTAGAGCGCCCCTTACGGTGGATAGTTTGTCACGGTGGTGCGCCTGGTGAGCGCTCCTTGCATTGTTGGGAAGGGGAGGCGGAAGAGGAACGAGCAACGCAGGGCGTTCTGCGTGTGCATTGGGGCCTCGCTGCACAATTGATTGGACCTTGGGGAGTGGTCACTCAGCACGCGGGTGCAGGTTTGCTGAACGGGCACTGTGCAGCCACTGGCAGATTGTACTGTTGCAAATAAGAGGGCATACCTTCACTACTTCATCAGTTACTCCATGCAGACTCCAGTCCCTCTCCTTTGCATTGTGAACGTGCACTTACCGGGTGGTGGAGCTGGGCCTGCACACAGCATGCTCCAAGGGGAGCTGCTTTGGTTTTGCGATTCGCTAAACTGCCCTGCAATTTGTTTTCTGCGGAAGACGGGGGCACATGCATCACCTCTGGAACAAAAATAAATTCTCCCGTGTACAAATCACCACTTGCTTGCCAACGTACTGCACTCTTGCTTTCACACTGCTAGCAGAACTGGAATCTCCATCACTGTGTGAGCACATGCGTCTGACCGGTTGGCCTTGTTCCTTGTGCGCTGATGTAAGCCGACTGGTCTATTGTTTGCCTCCTTGCTTTTGCGTATCAGTACCGCCTTGTCTTGATAAGGGGAGCGAGCAGAAAAGCTGTTCCTCCCTGCCTCTCAGGGGCCCTCCTCGTGTTTGTTTGCCAAGCAGCGCCTTGCAGGCAATTATTGACTAGCGCTCTGCCCTGATGTGTCCCTGTGCTGTGAAGTGCGATGCTGTTGTGTACTAATTTGTCAGACAATTATTTGCTGTACTTGGTGTTGTTGCGCAAGGTTTCAAGGGCTTGCTGTTCAAAAGTGTAACGCTGTGTAGCGCGCTACCGCTTTCCCTGGTTGTGGCGAATAGCCCAAGTTACAGTCATGAGCGGTTGCTTGATGATCTACAAAGCCTGGGGCTGGCAATAGTTGATGACGTATCATGCCTGATTTCGCGTTACACAATGCTCCGCAGCAGCAATGGCTGGGGTATTTGTCATGCTTGACACAGCCCACATCAGCCTCACCATCAGTCTTCACGCCCGCCAGATGCAGGCTGATGGAGCCGCTCGTCAGGGGTAGCCTCTGGCACACCTTCCTCCCTGTCCGAAGGCGCCGCAGACCCATCATCGCTCCCATCGGAGGCGGCCATTTGAGTCCCCCCCTCTGCCTCCCGGCTACCCTGCTGTGGCGTGCCCGGCCCCGTCATGCCACCCACCCCTGCCTCGCCCCCTTCACCGGCACCCACCCATGCTCCATCAGGGCCCGGTACCTGCTGTGCCCCATCATCCCACTCGTCCTCCTCAGCCCACACGCCGTCCTCCCACCCCTCGTCCTCCTCCTGCTCCTGCTCCTCTCCCGCCTGTGCTTCCCAGAACTCGTCCACCTCCTGCCAGCCATCCTCGAAGTCCTCCTCACCCTCTCCTTCCACCGCCGTCCCTGGCCCCGCTGGTGAGCGCTGCTCCTCACCCAACTCCAGCCCCTCTACCACCAGGCCGCAAGCAGCTGCCTGCACCCCTTTCAACACATCAATGCCTTCCTTGCCTAGCCAGTTGCAAGCAACATCCAAGAACTCTAGCTGGGGAAGTGCCAGGATCACCGGCGCCAGCCAGAGGGCTCCAGCAGCCTTGAGCACATTGCCTCTCAGTTTCAGGTTTGTGAGGAGCGGCAGGGTCACCAGGGCTGGCCCGAGGGCCATAACGCCGTCGCTGGTGATGTTGTTTTCGCTCAGGTCCAGGCTGCGCAGCGAGGGCATGGCGCTGAGGGCTGGACCCAGCCACGCCGCGTCGTTGGCCGTCAGGAAGTTGGTGGCCAGGATGAGGCAGGTGAGCTGCTTGAGCGGCGCACCGAGGTGCGCTGCAAGCAGCGCCGTCACGCTGTTGTGGCACAGCGAGTTGCCCGTGAGGTCAAGGTGCTGCAGGTTGGTGAGCAGGCTGAGCGTCTGCGCCACCTCCAAGACGCCAGAGCTGAGGTGCTGGTGTTTCAGCTCTAAGCAGGTGAGGCCGGTCAGGGCGGACAAAACCGGGGCTAGGCTGGACCCCGCAGACTGGCCCCAGAAGGAGTGGTTTAGGCAGAGGGACTGCAGCGAGGTGAGCTGGCGCAGGGTGGGCGCCAGGCTGTGGGCGTTTGCGTGGGCGTAGGCACCCTGCAATCCCAGCGTGGTGAGGGCTGTACATTTGAGCAAGGGTGTGAAGTCGCTGATGTCCCTGCAGCCGCCAATGTGCAGGACCCGCAGCTTGCATGGCAGGCCGCTGATGTCGGTCAGCTGCCACATGCCTGCGCACAGCAGGCTCTGCAGCTGCTTGCACTTGGAGACCAGGGCAATGGGTAAGGACGTTGGCTCTGATGGTCGATTCTCTATGTCCTGAGATGCTTGGAACTCTGTTGGCCAGGCTGTGCTGGTGGCCATGCCGTCAAACACCACGTGCGGCATTGCCGCGACCGCTATGTCATGGCGCTTCCACCTGTCAGTGCACATGGGCATGTGCTGTGCATGTCTCACAAATGCTGCTGTGCGTCTGTGCAGAGCAGCGCGGTGGCAATCAGCCACAAGCACAAGGCTCACCTCAGGCCCTGTGTGGCGGCAGAGACGTCCTGGCATGCCTGCTTGCAGACCTGGCGGTAGGCGGCTCTCGTTTCCGCGTCCATGTGCCGGACAAACAAGTGACGGCATGTGTGCACAGCTGGGTGGTCGTCGCTGCACACGTCCTTACAAGCAGGGCTAGCTGCGGCTGAGCCGGGCGAGCGCCTTGCATGCTGTTGGGCCATTGGACGTCAGCGATCGCGATTCCCTGCAGACAGCTGTCGGTTTGCCGAGTCGACCCCCACACCGCACGCTACTGCTCTCACATGCTTGTGCATCTTGTGCAACAGTCAAGCAAGCAGTTGCAATGCAACACTGGTAAGTCAAGCAAGCAACTTGAACTTTGCATCCGTGTCCAAGTGAATGTGCTGCGCCCATGCGATATTGGAAATGTTCCAAGCGTGATTCAACGCAGACAGGCCTTTTCTTTGCTGCACGCCCTTCCGCCGCCCATGGGCAATCCTTGCATCCCCATGACCAGGTCATGCCGCAGGCTGCTTCACCAGGCCAGGCATGAAACTGGACAGGGACATGCCCATGGCGATGTTCCACAGCCCCACCCACACCGCATAGCCCTCTGCCTCCAGCTTGTTCAGCTCCGCCAATAAATTCGTGACAGGCAGCGTGCCCAGGGTGATGAGGCCCGCATCTTCATCCTGCTGCACCGGGTGCTGGTTCTCTGGGGCGTCTCCATCCACCTGATTCAGTAAACAGCAAGGAAGGTGCACGCAGGGTACAGTAGCACAAACGGGGTAGTGAAGGGTGGCCACGCCCTGATGCGGACATGGTGAAGAAAAGGCGATCACTATGCAGAACCGGGCATGCCTGTTGCTTTTTGCTAGTCAGATGTCACGCTGGAAGGCTCATTTGCCTCGGGGCAGCAGGGACGCGTGCAGCTGTGACCGCGCATAACCCAGCACTTGACCTGCTTGTGTCTCTTGCACAGGAGCAGAAACGACCTGGCTGCCAAGCTGACGCAGCTCAACTTGCCGTCGCTGTTATTTCCATACACGCTTGGTTCAGCGCAGTTGTCATTTGTGGACCAGCCTGCGGCCCATAGAGGGACACTGACCTTCCAGCAACCCCACCCACGCACCCACCTCAACAAACACAGTAACGATGTTCTCTGGTGTCAGCCCTGGGCTCAGGTACTGCCTGCCTGTACTGGCAACCACCTTGCCTGTGTAGCCCGTCTCCTCCTTGAGCTCTCGTATTGCCGCCACCTCGGGCGTCTCCCTGCTCGCACAGCACCGCAGCAGTACATGGGCCAACGGAATCATGCCAATAGCAACACGCCAAAGGCAACAGTAGTCTGTATGGGCCTGCTCTGTATATGGTCCAGCTTGGCCCTCTGGCTGTGCCTGCAAGCAATCACAGCCCCGGTTCTGAGCTTGCATAGGAGCAAACTTACTACGCTCTCAAGGGTCACAAGAACAGCAGAAGAATCGTGCATGTTGTAACCACTGCTGTGTCCGGGTTTTACGCTCCCCACACCTACTCGGCATCGATCAAACCGGCGCACAGCTCCACGGTGTAGCGGCCAATGGGCGGGCGGAACTGCATGCAAAGCAGGGCCAAATGACGATGAGAATAGGTGCAGTAGAAGTACCATGGGTGCATGGATACATGGGTGCAGATGATGATGAGAACAAAACCTTTGAGGCTGTGCCCGCTGCATGGCGAAGTGAAGGCAGCACCCTGCCCGGGCCCCCACCCCGTTGCGAGGCACGTACCTGCTTGACAATGAGAAGCTTTGGTTCCTCGCCAGTCCTCTTGATGACGGTGAATGCAGCCACAGCATCCACGGCTGTAACCCATTCAGGCCGTAAAGCATGGTACAGCCAGGGTCAGTGCAGTGGCAAGGAGCACTTCACTGATGTGTGTAAGCAGCAATTTGCTGGACACATTGCCTGGCAACAACATGCTGGAAAGGCAAGCATGCGCAGGGCACTGCTGAAAGCAAGCTGGGCAAGGCCATGAACGCAACTATGGCGTCGTGCATGCGCACAATTCTAACCCCTCACTGCCATGCGATGCAGCCATGCTACTGACCCACCTCCAGGCGCAGTGGTGGTGCGCTCAGCAGCCTGCCATGTGCGCTGGGTGGCCCCCCCATCCACAGTGTAGTGAATGTCCACAAACCGCATCCATCGTGACTCGGCCAGCACCTTCTTGTCGACGACTTTGGCCTGCGACGTCGCTGCAGCTGCGCCCGGTGAGGCTGGTGCTGCTGCAGCTGGCGCTGCACCCGAGTCAGAGGGCGCGCCAGGAGGGCGCGCCCTTGCAGCGACCGGCGACGTCGATGACTGTGAGGCACCACGGCACAGGCGCATGATGCAAATTGAGATGGTTTGTACTTGGGAACGTCTCAGAGGTGCTGTGTGTCCTTCGATGTACCATTCACACGGGGGCCATGTTTTTTTTGAGCACCTCCACCCGTTTCGGACAACTAGCACTCATGAGGTATCATGCTTTACAGGCAAAGTTAAGATGTGTTTTGTTGTTGATAATCCATGGCCTACCTGCAACAGGCACAAGTAATTTGCCGGCATGAAGCATTCTGCACAACGCCAGGTGCCCACCAGTCATGCTGCCTGTCCACATGCACGCATGGCCGATGCCCCGAAAAGTGAACAAAGTAAAGACACTGAAATGAAGCAGCGCCTTTCGCGGCTGTACTCAGAATGAAAAAGGCTGAAAACAAAACCGCTGCCTGTATCATGGCGACTTGCATGTATGGGAATTGCGCCCTCCTTCCCTTCCTCTGTGCAAAAGGCACCCACCCACTGTACAGAGCGGGAACAAACCACAAGTTTTATGCACAAACGCACAGCGGGGGGCATGTACGCTGTTCTCAGAAGCCTCTTGCTCGTTTGCGCCAGCTGTGAGGCACTGCCCCTTTCAGCACCGATGAATCCCTGTCTGTGTGTATTGCCTTCAGACATTGCCGGGCACCAAGCGGTCCCGCCCCGTCCTACTGCACAGGGTCATGGGTCAGCACCTCCCCTGACCACTCCAACCCACCAGGCACTGGTCTTCGTGTATGGACTCAGTGGTCCAAGCTATTAAGTCGCAACCAGCCGCTACTGAGACGGGACAGAAGCAGTGCGGATGGAGAACCGCACCATGGTACACATGAACATGCAGGGCAACGCATTCTCTTGAAAGCCCGCCCTGAACGACAAGCTCCTTGCAGGCGCATGGTCGGTGACACGCCGGTGGCCACTGATGCTGTATCGCCATAGGTGTCGAGTTGCAGGTGGCTGGGATCGCCTGCTACTGCCCAGAGCCATCAGCTCAACAGCCAGCTCAGAAGCAGGCTCACGGCCTCGCACCAAGCACGTAAACAGCGCACTGCTTTGCCCCTTAGCGCCTGCTATCAAATGAAGGCTCTACGCAGAGGCAGCAGATGGGGCCTCGCCGCTTGCATCAGCGGCAGCCGCTGGCGCAGTTGCCTCAACCACTGCCGTCCCCGTCTCCGCAGAAGCATCGCCCGTATCGCTGCCCACAAGGCGTGTTGGCGCCCCGGTCCCATCGCTTTGCCCGGTCTCGGGCATCGAGGAGCGACCCGGGAGCGACGGCTCTGCCGCCGCCGCCGCCACAGGCACCTCCTTGTTGGGCCCTGCCGGCGCGCTGCTCCCCTCCGCCCCTGCTGCCGCTGCGTCGGCCCCCGCCGCCGTGCCGCCGGCGGGCGTCTGCAGCTGCTGCAGCTGCTGCATAAGCTGCAGCGCCTGCAGCTCGCTGTCATCCGGAAGCGGCCTGCTGCCGTTGAGCAGCTTGGACGACTGCAGCTTCGTGCCAGCTGCCAGCAGCTTCTCCACGCGTGCCACAATGTGCTTGCCGTACGTGTACTTCTTGAGCGCGTGCAGCTGCAGCCGCACACGGGACAGCAGGCGATCACGCTGCGTGTCGTCGCACACCTCCAGAACCTTTTGCACCTGCGACAGCGGCCACCATCACACAACAAAGTCTATGCAGCTCCAGGGTTGTGCACAACAATTGCAACGTGCAGCAAAGTCTACTATATGTCATGAACCAGTTGCGTTCACAACGGTCTTCAGTTTGGTCACCTCACAACTGCGTGCCCATGGAAAACGTTCACCAAATGACTCAAGCCCTCAGGCAAGCCAGATCAAGTGCACTTACCACGTAGTTTCCAAACTGGTCCTTCATCATCTGCTGCAGAGGGTCCTCCTCCTCGCCATGATCATGGTTGCCCAGCATGCTCTGAATCTGTGATCCACAGATTGGAAGGGGCACACGCAGGCCGATCAGGTACGTAGCTAGCTAGACCACATGGGGACTGCAAGGTTAATGCACATGGCTGCTGGTGGTGCAAGCAGCGGGGCGTAACTTGCCCTACCAGGGCACAATGGCTTGCCATCCAGAAAGTCCCAGCTGACGGTAAGTGGGAACATGCTCAAACATGCTCGTGGCCGGCACACCTCAGATCCAGGCTAAGAGCGGTACAGGGCAGGCAGGGGGCCATGGCACCAGCAGTGTCCCAGAGCGGGCACCTCCTTGCCCCACTCCCATTCGCCCTGATACGCCTCGCCCACTCCCAGGCTGCGCCCTCATGCGCCTCGCCCTCTCATGCCCCCCCTTTCCCCCAAAATGCTCACCAGAACGTCGCGCTCTGTTGCGCTGCAGTACGTCAGGCACTTTTCTACCACGTTTGACGCAAACTTGTGCATTGACATGGGCACGATTTCGGGCGCCAATCGCGTGACCACCTGCATGCGTTCCTGCGGCGAGCCATGCTCCAACACGTGCTGGATGACGTAGTTGCCATACTGGTCCTGCGCCAGCTGGCACGTCGACTGTGTGGAGGAGCAGGGGGCATGAATGGGGTAGCGGATGTCACAACTCAGCATCAAAGACATAAGCCGTGTGAGCAGGCATACAAGGTGGCTGGTTGTAGGCGCGCTGAGTAGCTTTGGCATCGAAGCCGCTTGGAGCAAATCTGCTGGACACAGTGTTCCCTAACAACTTCCGCCTTCCACACTTCCTTTCCACACCTTGAGGATCTCGTCCATGACCACCGCCCTGCGCTTGGCGTCCTCGCAGTGCTCCAAGATGCGCTGGATGACGCGGCAGCCAAACGGGTGCGACGACAGCGGCACCACACATGTCAAGAAGCTGTCGATGAGGTGAAGGATGCGCTCAGTGGGCACGCACTCTATGATCTTTTGAATCACGTGGTTGCCGTTCTGCGAAAGCAAGGTAAGAGGGCAGGGCGGGGCGGGGCGTGTCAGACACAGGCACAGGCGCTGGTAAGCAGCGCACAGGATTGTGTGCGGCGGGTGCCACAGCTCCCACAGCTTGCAATACGCATGGCCACAACAAGCAGCTGTCACAACAGCAGTCTTGCCCGACGCTCGCCACCCCACCCCAGCACAGCGCTGCCGCGCAGGTATACCACGCAGCTGGCTGTCGCATGTGATGTGATATATGGTATGTGATGTATGATATATGATATGTGATATGTGATATATTATATATGATATGCGACATATCGCACCCACCTGGTCGCGCACGCATCGCATGACCTGCCCTTCCAGCTCTGCCACCATCTCGCACTGGTTCTCAATTGGTAGGACCTTTGGGGTAATGGCGGTGCACACAGAGCAACATGCACCAGGGCGTCAGGTTGAGGACAAGTGGAAATGGTCACAGTCTGCGGGCTGTGGACCACATGTGCCAATGCGGCAATGGTGTGATAAGTGACACTGCTGCCACAACCAAGCAAGCTGCAGACCACTGAGCGCGTGCCCTGTCCGACGCATCCCCCGCACGCCTTGCTACACAGCGACACATACACCACAGCAGTGTGCCATGCTTCACTGCAGCAATGTCTCCTCCCCTCCCCAGACCTAACCCCTCGGCCCTCTCACCTCCAGCGCCTTCTGAATAACTCGGCACCCATACATCTGCAGGCTGAGGCTCAGCACGTTGCCCTTGAGGTGCCCCGCCAACTTGAGCCTGTGCTGCTGGCTACCGTGGTCCAGAAACTTCTGCACCACGTAGTTGCCAAAGACGTCCGTCATCAGAGCTAGGATGCGGGGCTGCACCTCATCAAAGGCCACCTTCAGCTCGTCAAGGCCCACCACCTCTAGCTTCTGCTGAATAAAGCGGCTGCCATGCTGGTCCAGGCTGAACTCAAAGATGTGGCCGAAAATGTCCTGCACGGTGAGAGCGCGGCAGGTGGATGGCAAACCGGTCGGACAGGCACTTCAGGGTGCTGCGTGAAAATCAGCAGTATGCAAATCGCTGTTTGGCTCGAATATGCAAACAGCACAGGTGCTTCTTGAAAGGCTTGGCCTTCACAACGGTGCCAGGCAGCCAGTCAAGGCAGCGTCAGGCTTCAAGGCATGTGCTTGCCTGCCAACCACGCACCTTGAACTCAAAGCGCTTACTCTTGTTGTTCTTGAACTCCTCCAGCACCGCGTCAACGCGCCTATCATCGTCCCTGCGCCCAGACTTGCGCGCGCTGCCAGGTGCGCTGCCAGGCCCGTCCCTGTCGCCGCGCCTGTGGTTGGGGCTGTCGCGGCCGCCGCCCCTGCGCCCCCGTTCCGCGCTCATGTCCCGTGACCGATCGTCCGCCAAGCGGTTCAGCCGCCCCCGCAGGGGACTCCCCGAGCTCATTACGTCTGCCCCTAGGCCATGCAGGTGCCTATGCAGGCCAGCAAGGTCGCCTTCGCCATCATCCTTCATGCCCCCGCCGCCCCCACCCGCCGCAGCAGCCGCCATCACTGACGCCTGCGCCTCCATCATCTTGTGGTAGTACGCCGCAATGTCCGGGGGCACCATGCCTGGCATGGGGGGGAACCTCGACATGCCAGGGAGCGGGCCAGGGTAGCCACCAGGGCCCATGACAGGAAACCCTTGTGGCCGCACGTCCCCGATGCCTGGCGGCATCATTGGGAAGCCAGGGTAGGGCATCATGGGAGGCATGCCCATGAACCCCGGGTACGCCCCCGCAGCTGCCGCCTGCATCGCCTGCTGCGCGTAGAATGGGTACATGGCAGCCATGTACATCGCATGCAGCTGGTTGGGCATGCCTCCCGCCGCCGCCGCTGCTGCCGCCTGGTTGCTGGCCAGAAGCGCTGCCATGCTGTCCGGGGTCATGCCTGCCATGGCTGCCGCGGCCTGCTGCTCTGGGGACATGCCCGGTGGCAGCATGCTGGGCAACAGCCCCTGTGGCAGCCCTGTGAGAGCATCCTTTAGTGCAGAAGCCTGCCAAACAGGGTGCAAGGCAAGTGGTAATGTTGTTAAACTTGACGTGCAGCCCCGAGTGTGTGTGCTCGCACGCACTTGATGGGAGATGAGAGCCACAGGCAATGCCTACAAGAAGATCTGCGCACCAGCCCCGCAATCAGCCCGCCAACATTGCTGCAGCCGGCGACAAGCATGGGTGCCACTACAAATGTGACCTGCATGACTTGACAAGGCGCGACACGTCTGTCCCTTCTGCTAGCGGCTGTCGGCCCAAATGCTTCACCATCGATCAAAACACCGCTGCCCAAAGCCTGCTGCTTGCCTGGGCGGTATCTGGCACTATGCCCAGCAGCTCCAGGGAAGGGTCTGTGAAGTCAGGGTGGTTGGAGGAATTGCGCAGCTTGGATGGCTCATGCTTGCGCTGGCTGCGAGCCAAGTCTCCTAGCGAACCATTGGACATGCGCAGGTTCACCTTTGGGTCCTGCGGCGCAAAGGCAGGTGTTGGTGAGCTACTCGCGATGTCATTGTGAGAGTGTTCAACGCCAGGAGGCAAGTCCGTCTGTACAGGGGTGCTGCCGCTGCAGCTGTTGTGCATCACCCGCAGTAAGCTCACCTGGCTACCGAGACCGGCCAGCCCTGTAATGGAGCCTGACAGCGAGCCTGTGCGTGAGTGGCAGGGGCTGCCCACTGTAGCGTCGAAACGCTGCCCCGCAGGCCCTGCTGCACGTGGCGTGCTGGCACCAGATCCACCGCCAAAAATGTTCTCATGCAGGCCTCCCAGGGCTGCCGCCGAGGACTCGGCCTGCTGGCCGGAGAAGCGGCTGGGCCCAACGTTGTTGGCGCTGCCCGGGCCGCTGCCTCCTGCCACATCGCCCGACAGAAGCGGGGACAGCGAGTTCTTGGGCGAGTTGTAAGCCTGAAGCAGCGCGCCCAGGTGTTCTGACGCCGTGCCGCTGCGAGCTGACCAGGAGCCCACGACCTGGTCGCCGCCAGCCTCTCGCGTCGCCAAGCGCGGCAGATGGCCCTGTTGTCGACACGGGCATGTTGGCGCAGTGAGAACACCGCCGGCGATAGAGCATGCATGCGCCATCAGGCCCCTTCCTTGAGCGCTTACCGGTTGGGCATGCATCTGCTGCATGGGGATGGCGCTGGCTGACTGCTCCTCCTGCACGAAACACATCAGTGCAGTGAGAATCGGGTGTTGCACGTGCAGGCGCCTTCAGGTCGACATCGCCACGACAGTGAGTTCGGCTGCTGCTACAAGCCAGCGCGCACCTGAGGGCTGATGTTCAGTTGCGTGCCGAGCAGCAGGTTGAGGGCGGCCTGCGCATCTGCCGTGTCTTGCAGCTTCAACACCTGCGCGTGCATGCAGGCACATGACGGCACAACAGGTCAAGCAGGTCCGTTGCTAGGTGCTCACGGAAGCCTGTCTGCATGCGGCATACTAACTGACACCCCCTTGCCATGGCTTTGCCAGCACGGACGAAGTGCATGGCCGCATGGGCAAGGCAATGATGCCACAACGCATGCCCAGGCTTGCCTCATCTCCCAAGCCGCTGGTCTCCAAAGGCTTGGCCGCTGTGGCCCCAGACCATGGGCTCGCTAGGTCACGCTGTGGCGATCCCGCCATGGTGGGTGGCGTTAGGCGCGGATTCAAGTTCTTATTGCTGTAATAGAAGCGGATGTAGTCTGGGTCGCTGAGGAAGGCCTCGTCCTTGGAAGGAGGGGGAAGTCCCAGCCCCGATGTTGCGAGTGGAGAAGTGAACAAAGCGGCCGAGCTGCCTGGCAAGCCCGTGCTACCGGTTGCCTCGTCGACCTGGGGCGGTGCGCTGCCTGGACGTGGCTGCGAGACCTCGCCCAGCACCCCTCCAAGCAACTTGCTCATCTTCTTGGGCTGCGCAGTGAGAAACGCGAAGAGCGGTGAAATCGCCTCGGGGCTGTGGTATCGAAGGCCATGCATGCATGCCTTGGTTGCAGGTTGCAGAACAGGTTGCAAAACGTACCTCGTCCATTGCCTAACTTCTCGATGCGCTGCTAGGTCGTGCGCTTGCCCCTCATGCCGGCTAGGGCGAAAAGCGACTGAACTGAATGTGCACCTGCACAATATGTCCACACTTGTGTCGGAAATCCTTGTTTTGTGCTGCTCGGTCCAAGCACCAAGACTGCCGCGGTCAGCAAGTCAATCATGCTGAATCCCGTTCTCAACGCTGCAAGTCATCAAGTCAGTTAAACTTGCCGAATGCAAGCACTTCAAACAAGTCTCAGCGGCGGGTATCCCAAGCTTGTTAATGGACTAAAAGCCAAAGCTTTCTGGCGCCACCGTGATCCGAACACTTTCTCTATCTGCCGCTCTTACACGCGTGCTCTTGGGCCCCCTTGTGTGAGCTGTGAACAACATGTGAAGCGCCGATTTGCTGGACTTCAGGTCGTTAAACACTTGAAAAGTGTGCAAGCTAGACCATGTGCATAAACATGGGCAGGTTGCTCAGTCAAGAGTACATGTGCTCCTCGGCAGGGTCAAAGTAGGGTCACTCACGTGGGACAAAGGGATATTTCACAAGGGTACACAGAACAACAACACACAACTGTAAACGACAAGGGCTGCAGGAATGCCGCCTACAAGACCCCGCGCCCAGTAACAACACAGTCCTGTGCTCACTGTTGGCGCTGCTCGCAAGCCGGGTGGCATGCTTCTGCTGCACCTGCTCAACGCACCAACAGCTGGTGCCACATGCACCATGCTGCCACAACTGAAAGGCATTCGGATCAAAGAGCTGAAATGTGGAATCGTGAGAGGTCGCAGTTGGCCACTCCCGTGTGTAAGGTGGCTCTGCATGCTGCTCATGCTACGGACAGGGGAAAGAACCGCTCCGCACCCAGGCTTGAGTAGCACCTGCGACCCGGCAGACATCTGCCGCGCCTATGCCTGCGCTCGCCTGTACAATTGTGCGCTCGGCTGTGTCCCCGCTCGTTTTCTTCTCATGCCCTCCTCTCACTCGCCCCTACCCAGCGAATGTTACTGGGCAGACTTGCATAGCACTCACTAGCTGGTCATGACGAAACCTTCATGTATTGTACATTGCCCACTCTGACACCTCTCAACGCTTCCTGCATCAACACCTCCTCTGACTCTTGAGAGCAGCGCGTGGGGTGCACGTGCAATGGTGCGTGCCTCGCCTCACTATGCAAAGCGCAGGCAGCGCGCGAGCGTGATTCAGCGTATCGCTCACACAGCGCCGCTCTTAAGGCGGCGCATCACATGGCTGCCGGCCCAGGGAGCGCCTGCTGGGCCTAACCACCGCGGACGTGTCATCCCATCCCTCCTCCCATTCTGACTCTCAGTTGTTCTCCGCCGCCACAGCGCCAGCCAGGGGCGGAATGACCTCCGGCGCTGCTGAGATCTTCAGGCAGTTTTCCAGCGAGCTGCGCGCAAAGCGGCGCACCAGGTCGGTGTTGTCCTCCAGCACGCACTTCATGTCGTCGCGCATCTCCCCGGCGATCTGGGCGCGGATCTGCGGGGCATGCCAGCAGGCCAGCAGCACCAAGGACAAGCGCAGGGGGTCAGCAGAGACGCTGCAGCAGTGGCTGCTGCCCACACAGACTAGTGGATTGCCTCGAGTCCCAAGTCCAAGCAACCTTGGGCCCCTGCAGCAGGCGCTGCTCTCTGCACCCAATGAGCGTCCATGTGAAGAGGCCAGGCAACTGGCAGGAACACTGCCAGTACGGGTATCATACTGGCATCAAGTAATGATGGGCGATGTAAAGGTAACTCACCGCCAGGATGCGCTGCGCAATGCTGCGGGGGTCGACGTGGCAGCCGTTTGTGGTGGCGTGCATGGGATCGATGCCGTTCTCGTACTTGGCCTGCTGG
This sequence comes from Chlamydomonas urium, assembly GCA_039880955.1. Classification (NCBI taxonomy): domain Eukaryota; kingdom Viridiplantae; phylum Chlorophyta; class Chlorophyceae; order Chlamydomonadales; family Chlamydomonadaceae; genus Chlamydomonas; species Chlamydomonas urium. The sequence continues at coordinate 10,310 of JAWZTI010000270.1, read as the reverse complement.
ATCGGCAGCGTCAGCATCTTCCTGCAGGTCCACAGGGGAGGGGCATCAAAGATCAGCGGACAGATTCTGCAGGAGTTATTGCAGAAGAACATTGATGCTGAAGGCACCTGAAGTCGCTAGACCACTGAATCCCCAGACCACGGCCAGTATGCAACTTACTTGATGAAGGCTGCGCCAGAAGACTCCTGCATGGGTGCGGGAGCATCACGAGCAAGCATCAGAGTGTGGTGTCAGGCATGGCGTTCGCTGTGCCCGAGGTGAATGCTGGCTTGTTGCTGGCTGTTGAGCCGCGGTTGGCTCACCTCAGAGTCTGGAGAGGCCAGGTTGATAGGGTTCTTGTTCATGTACTGCACCAGCCAGCCAGCCAGGTGCACATTGGTTTCATGAAGGTACACCACAAGGGTTCTCACAGCCCTATAAACAAAGAATTGATCAGGCAGACACAGGCACGATACTCACTTGCTGGCAAACATGTATTGCTGCTGCTGCTGCTGCTGCTGCTGCTGCTGCTGCTGCTGCTGCTGCTGCTGCTGCTGCTGCTGCTGCTGCTGCTGTGTGCACAGTGTGCTCATCAGAGAGGTTGCGCAGGTTCATTGTGCATGTAGCCCCCTCACCTGACTGTGATCACCCCGAGAAGGATGTCGCGGTTTGTGCGGCGCGTGGGCGTCTCCGCCGCGCTATCCTTGCCCTTGGGCTGCGGCTGGGGGCTGCTGGAGCCAGAGGAAGCGGTCTTGGGCGGCTGTTGGGGGCCCTCGGCCTCCGGCGTTGCACCTCCAGCGGGCGTCACACGCGCCAGGGTGGAGCTAGAGCGCCTGTAGGCGTGCAATTGCACAAGCATTGCCCGGATCGGTGATTGTAGGGCGCAAGTCGTGACATGCAGGGAGCCCACATGCGACGCAAGAGGAAACGCCGACGGCACTCGCGCAGATGCGTGCTGCCCTGGGCACGCACCGCCTGTCAATGCGCTGCAGCTGCGTCCGGGGTGCCGCGCATGGCCGCGGGGGCCCAGGTCGTCCAGCACCAAGTGTGTGCCCAGTAGTAAGGCTGCAGGTGTTGCTGCGCGCGACAGATGTTGCCATGTTGTCTGCGCAGGACTTTGGGGTTGCTGCCACGTTGTCGTCTAAGACAGACACGTCCCATGCGACAAAGGCCTCCAACAATTTCATACTGGTGCGCTTTTTGCGTGTGAACATGGGGCCGAAGTTGAATCAGTGCATATCTTCATGCAACTTGGAAGCGCGAATTGCTAGCGCGTTACATTGTTGATCAGCGCATCCTTGGCACATTGTGGTTGAATGATCATTGACAACCCTAATCGCATGCACGGTCGCTTGCACCTAGGCTGCAGCACTGGACAGCAAGCAAGCAACGTTAGTGGCCCAGTGGAGGCGGCGGGGGCGGCGGGGGCCGAGGACGCGAGCTGCTGGTACGCGAGATCGACGTGCTCTCGGGGGGCGCGCCCGCCCCTGGCAACGCCGCGGGAGGCGGCGGAGGCGGCGAGGGCCGGCCGGAGGGCGATGGCGACAGCACACGGCCAGGCGCATGCGCAGCTGCGAGTCCCTCTGTGCCTACTGCCAGCGGCGGCAGCGGCGGCGGGGGCCGAGCGGACGGCACCCGCTCCAGCCCGCGCCTCACACCAGCCGCCTCTCCACCCTCATGAGCTTGCACACCACCGGCTCCGCCCGATGCCCTCTGCGGCAGCTGGGGCCGCTGATGGGACACCCTGTCCACCGCCGCAGCGCCCGGCACAAGCGCCGGCATCTCCCCCTCCCCCAGCCCCACCTCCTCATGGGGATGCCTGTGGCTCGCAGACACACTGAGGGACACTGCACCCCCGGCACCCTTGCTCCCCGCCGCTGCCGCTGCCGCACCCGCCTCCCCGCGCCCTGTCGCCATGCCCGCGCCGTCCGATTCCGCCTGCTCCCCCGCTGCCTCCCGCGTGCGCCGCGCACTGCCAGACCTCCGACTGCCCCTCTTGCTCTCCCGATGCTCCAGCACTGACTGGGCGTCGGGGGCAAGGTACGGCGATGCAGCGCCTGAGCTCAGCCCACCAACAGCCGCATGTAGAGGGGATTCGGCCCTCTCAGCCGCCTCAAACGCATCAAGCTCCGCCTGGGCTTTGTCGTGAGCTGCGATCGCAGCCGCCTCTGTGGTGTGTCAGGGTTTATGGGGGTGCAGGGGGCGTCACTGAGAGGGATTGTCTTCAGTGCAACCAAGATCGAGAAATGTGGGTGGTTGAAACTGAGCACACCCGCATGGAGCTGCAGTTGCCTATGGTGGGGTTGCAGAGGACAACGTCATTGAGAGAATTCGTCAAGGAACTGATCGCACCTGCGCTTCGTCGTGCGACCGCAGACGCCTGATGGGTGCTGTGCTATAGCGCTCTGCTGCTGCACACTTCACCCCTTGCCCCAGTCGCAGTCCCATTCCCCTCCGCCCTCCCCTGCTCGCCACAGCAACCTCCCCATTTCTCCCCCACCCCGCACCTTCCGCCTCATACTCGGCCCTGTAGTCCCGCGCGTTGTGCGAGGTGAGGAACCCAATCAGGTAGCATATCATGGAGATGGCCAGGAAGCAGATGATGGTGTTGCCCGTGTTGCGCCAGCTGTGTGTGGCGTCATGGATGGCCGCTGCGACCGGAGGGGCAGGGATGTCGCCTACCACCCTCTGACTAAGGGTCAGCAGCGCTTGGGACATCGTTCTGCACACACAACACAATCAACGGGGCGGCGAACACATGGATATGATCAGCGCAAGGTACAGCTAGGCGTTCACGGAGAAGGAGAGCGACTCAGGGTCAGCAGCGCCTGGGACATCGCCCTGCCCACAGCACAGGTGGGAGGAGACAAGCATGTGGCACATGTGGATGAAACGTGCAAGCTAATCGCATCGGAAGGCTGATACAGTAGGCTGTTAGAGACGAAACCCAGCCATGAACAACCGCTCCACCAAGCTGTTTGCCCATCCGTCCTGCAGGCACCTTCTTCCCCCCCACAAGCCTCCACACAACCAACTCAGGCGGCAACCCTGATCAAGAAAGGCCCTTACCTGACAGACAGTGGAACAGACCACATGCTGACAGCATAGTTGATGGGATTAAGTGATGCCATCATCATCAGTCCTAGGCCGGTGAGGACGAGGAAGCCCTCAAAGGACAGGCTGGTCACGGCCATTCCGACCGTCAGGAACACCGCTGCCAGCGTGACGTTGATGAACGAGAACCTGTGGTGTGGGGTGAGTGTGGGATGGGTGTGGGGTACGTGTGGAGTGAGTGCGGCTGAGGTGGGAGGCTGTTGGGTTGCAAGCATAATGCAGTTCACAAGATACGCGATGATAAGTGCTGCGCATGGATCATTGCTCAACCAGCTGATACCGCAGCCACGCAGGGGCCCCAACAGAACAGGCAGCGTAAGATAGCATTAGGGTGCACTCGGGCAGCATTAAGCGGAAGGACAAGCGACGATGCCACAAGAGGTCAGGACATCAAGGGGGGTAGCATCAAGGAAGCATCGGAGTGTGGCACTCACAGGTATGCGTTACGCAGCGTGGAGCCGGCATAGTCCAGCAAGATGCCTCCGCCGATGCTCCCGATGACACCTGCAGCAGCAATGCAAGCCAAGGTTGGTGCAACGCAAGGATCGCCACGCACACAGTTGCGGCTTTGGCAGAAGACAATCAACATCAATTCGCTGCAACTCAAGACAGCCAGGCTGCCTTCTGTAGCCCAGCCACTGCAAAGGCCCCCACAGCATTTATCTCAAGCTAGGGCCCTTTTCTCAACATTCCGATGCTTCCCCACACATCAATGATATGACATTATAGTGTCGCACTATCAGTGTGACATCATACCTGCTGCGATGGCGGCGCCCCCCACCCCCATGTCGGCTGCGCTTGAGCTTAGGCCTTGGTAAATGGTCTTCACCACTCGCGGGCCCCAGTAGGAGTACACCTGGTAGAGGGGTGCAGAGGGTGCTGGTGCGAGGATGTGGCTAGGCCAGTAGGAGTACACGTGGCAGAGGGGTGCAGAG
>JAWZTI010000269.1:23734-37342 GCA_039880955.1 Chlamydomonas urium | reverse complement strand
CCCCACCGCACCCTCAGCCTCTGCCCAAGCCACACCTGCTCCCTCGTGAGGTATGAACAGGTCATTGTCCGCCTGCCCCACAGCCAGGTCCTCAATCTGCTGCTTGATGTCCATGAGAGTGGAGAAAGCCTCACGCTGCAGGCGCTTCAGCCGCGCAACGTCCTCCCTAAGAAGGCAGCGGCATCATCATCATCATCATCATCATCATCATCATCATCATCATCATCATCATCAGCAGCAGCAGCAGCAGCAGCAGCAGCGGCGGCAAAAACATCACTATCATCATCACCACCATGACCAGCATCAGCATCAGCATCAGCATCAGCACCAGCAACGGCAGTGTGGGGTGTGGTGTTGCGTTGAAGGTGCTCGTGACAATGGGTGGGGAGTCCCCTTAGCTGTCACGTGGGCGGGTAACATGCTGCACAACTAACCATTCAGCCATATTCACCCAGGTAAGGACAGGAACAGTAAGTGGTGAGTATAAATGAAGCAGAGTTGCATACCAACCTGAGGCCCATGTGGACGTCTAGCGCTGACAGGGCGCTACTAGGGGGTGCAGGAGCTGGCACAGAGCCAAGCAAGCCCTCGCCTCCATTGCCCTGGTGCTGGTGCTGATGCTGGTGCTGTGCCTGGCTGCCGTCTTGCGCTGCGGGCTCTGCAGCCAGCGCTGCCTGGGCGCTCAGCGCCGACACCACACAGGCAGCGCCCAGCACCGCACAGCAGACGGCCACAACACGTGCATGCCTATGGCTGCTGCCAGCGCCGCCGTCGTCCCCACCACTGCTGCTGATGGCATGACCATAGGCTGGTGGGTCCCTAGGGGGTCCCTGCCATGCACCGCCACCCCCGCCACCCGCTGCTGGGGCTGCGGCACGGGTCGTTACATGCCAACGTAGCCTGCTAGCGCACTGGAAGGGCGGGAGGCAGGGCCACTTGGCTGCGATGCGGCGTGCGAAGTGGGTGGCCGAGGGCTGCGATTGACAGCTGCTGCAGCGGATCGGCGTGGGTCTCATCGACCCTTCTGCAGCTCGTCTATGCGATAAGCCGAACTTGCTGGCCGCCGAACAACGCCTGCATCCCCACACTAATCGATGACTCGACAAGTTGCAAATCGCTATCCTTCTGTATGGTGCCATGGTGGTGAGCGGGGAACAATCGCAGGGTGTTAGTTGCCACACCGTCTTCACGATCGTGGCTGTCGCTGGGATTCCCTGCCTTCATGCATACACTGCTGTGGCTACCTGCTGCAGGGCTATACCGGCTACCGCGTGCCGCCCGATGGCAGCGGCACTGTTGACGTCGTTCAGGCGCAGGATCTGGACGCGCGCACGCTGTGGTCCAAGTACATCGCGCTCAGAAAGCCTGTGAGCGCCAAATCTCAGCACAAGCATGCACACAAGGGCCGGAATCAGGCCCCTCAGCAGGCTCTCTTATTTCACACCAGCCGTGGCATGCAGCATGATATGCAAACCAGCATGCATCATGCTGGCGCAGCTGTTGCAGCGACAGCTGATGCTGCTGACCAGCTGCTGCTGCTGACTGCTCCTGCCACAGGTGCTGATCAAGGGCCACCTGACAGATGCAGGCTGGAAGGCATCCGCCAAGTGGGATGATGCCTACCTGAGCAAGATGGCGGTACGCGGGGCACAGCTGGGTCTGTGTGGGGACTGGGGAACCGCAATACGCCGCAAGCTGCTCACCGCTTAGTCATCCCTCCAGCCCGAGGTGCCAGTTTCCCTCACATCGAGCTCATGCATGCATCTGGTAGTAGGAGCACCACACTATGGCCAGCAACCTCACGTTGCCTGCCCGCCCACGCCCCCTCTCCCACCCCCTCCAGGGCAGCTCACCGCTGCAGGTTGAGAAGCGTGACGGGCCTGGCGGCTCTTACGGTCAGGGCCGCAAGCAGAGCATGACGCTCGCACAGTTCCTGCAGCGCATGGCTGCAGGTGACGACACTCTCTACCTCACCACACAGCAGGTACGGGACCATATGCTGCTGCTGGGGAGGCGCGTGGGAACATCTGGGCACTTTGGGCATGGCGGCAGCGAACTAGTAAGAGCAACCCTCACCCAGTGCTCGAACGGTTCTGCAGCACATGTGTGTGAACTTGTGTGGGCACGTCATACTTCACACTTCTTTGCATCCCCCACACTCCGCAGGTCGGCTTGGGCCCCGACGGCCACCCGGACCTCATGGGCCACCCCCTGCTGGCGCTGCAGGACGACTTTGAGCTGCGCCCGTCCATCGCCGGCAACCTGGTCCCGCAGCAGATCAATCTGTGGATGGGGCGCGCCACAGACGGGGCCTCCAGTGGTCTGCACCATGACTTCCATGACAACCTGTACATCCTGATGCGAGGGCGCAAGAAGTTCAAGCTGTGGGACCCCAGCTACGCACCCCGCATGTACACGGAGGGCAAGGTCAGGAGCGTGCACGCCAACGGCCGCATCGTGTATGAAGGCCAGGTGAGGGGAGTGGGCAGGGGCCAGGGCAGGCCAGGGCACAAATGGATGGGCTGGGTGGGGTGTGGGGCAGGGAGCCTGGTGGGTGGCGTGGCAGATGCAAGGGCCAGGCAAGGCGTCGGCAACGGGGACAGGCTACAGGGGCATGGCGGAGCACAAGGCATGCAAAACCAAGAGCCTGTTGTGGCTTGCACCTGCTGCCGCGTTGTTCTCACCCTGCTGCCTGACATTTTGTCCGAAAAGCTCTCCCCATCACGTGCCCTCTGCCATTGTGTCCCCAGGGTGATGTGCTGCCTGACGGCAGCTCTGCGCAAGACGTTGCGTTGTGGCGTGCGCGCAAGGCGGCTGAGAAGGAGGTGGCTGCTGCTGAGCTGGCGGTGAAGCGGGGCGAGGCGGGGGCTGCGAGGCGGCTGAAGGAAGCTGAGCAGAAACTGGAGGATGTGCTGGAGCAGGAGCTTGATCAGGCGTTGGAGGAGGGGGAGGACATGGACGAAGACAGCGAGGAGGAGGAGGAGGAGGAGGAGGAGGAGGCTGTGGCAGGGGGCAAGGGCAAGGGGGGTGGTGAGACGCGGGACGAAGGCAACCCGCCCTCGTTCTGCAGGGTCAGTGCTGCAGGCATGGCGGCGGCGGCGCTGGCGAAGAAGTTTCCGGACTTTCCCGGTGCCCAGGCAGCGTTGGAGTGCGAGATGGAAGCGGGCAGCATGCTGTACCTGCCGGCGGGCTGGTTCCATGAGGTCACCTCATACAGCGGCAACGGCAGCGGCGACACGGCGGCGGCGGCGGGTGCCAGCACTCGGTCGCGCAAGGCGGCGGGGGCTGCGAAGGCGCAGGATGCGGGGCCTGATGGGGGCCACATGGCACTCAACTACTGGTTCCACCCGCCTGACAACCTGGACCCCTCTAACCAGGGTTTCCGTAAACCCTACCTCAGCGGCTACTGGAGTAGCCTGTGGCGGGAGCGCACTGGCGAGGCGGCTGGGGAGGAGGAGGAGGAGGAGGCCGGGGAGCAGGGGGCGGCGGTGCTTGATGACAAGCACAGGCCTTTTGAGGGCGTGCATGTGGATGAGCCCGAGGGCGGGACGGGGCACACGCTCAAGATTGAGGAGTTGGTGCAGCAGATTGACCGTGATCTGAAGGAGGGTAGCATGAGGAGGGCAGGGGTTGGCGGCAAGAGGGCGAGAGAAGCTGACGTGGACGAGGACGAAGAGGAGGAGGACGAAGAGGAGGAGGACCAGGAAAAGGCGGGGCCGATTGTGCTCAAGGGCCGAGAGCGGGGCCCGGGCGGGGTGTCGATCGTGGGTATGGAAGGCATGAACGAGGCGCAGCGCAAGGAGGTGCATGACCAGATCAAGGCCATGCTGATGCAGGGCCTGTTGGCGCAGGCACAGAGGGGCCTGGAGGGGCCGAAGCAGAGGCTGCGTGAGTTCAGGCCCCCGCTGGGGGGCCGCAGGCACCATGCAGTCATGTTTGTGCCCCGGCCGCCGCGGAAGGAGTGAAGGAAAGGAGATGGATGTCCTTTGGGTGGGTAGTGACAGGGGCGGAGGTGGTAGTTGGAGGGAATCAGGTAGAGGGGGCCTTGGGGCCCTATGGTGCCCAGCTGGTTGGCAGACATGCTTTCATGACTGACCCCAAAAAGCATTGATGAATTATGAATGGCGGGAAGCTGAGGTCCAGGCATTTGCGCTGATTTTAACTTGCTTGTAGCTTGCAAGTTGTCAGCAACCCGCCGCCTTGCTGCATTCACCTTGCTTAGATCTGCGTGTGGTGCTTCAAAATCCAAGTTTGGGTTTGTAACGCCATTCCACGCCATGCCCCTCCAGCGCCACTGCTGGAGCAGCATCCCGTTCCCATGGTCGCGAGGCCGTATACGCTGTTGCTGCTGGTCGCTGATATGGCATTCATCGCCACCGCGCACGCGGCACAGCCGGCGGTATTGCCGGGCGATGCATGCCAAGATTTCAGCGTTGCCACGGCAGCCCCAAACGGTAGCACCGCCCGGCTGAGCTACCCTGGACATGCCAGCGATACGCCATCCGATGCAGCAGATGCAGCGGTCCCGCCCCTGGTGCTGCTGGCCATGCAGCCTGGTGTTGTGTTCCACCTGGCGCTGTGGAATGCAGACAGCATCTCGGTGAGCCATGCATGGATCTCATCCATGGCAGTACCATGGTGGCGCACAGTTGCTGCAAACATGTTGAGGGTGTTAGCAACCTGCACACGCAGACTTGCCTTCTGTTGAGGCATCTTGAAAGGCTTACCAAGCAGAAACTCAGGTGTAGACAGGTGCAGGATGCACATTGCAACGTGTGCCTGAGCTTGGTTGGACATGCTGCCTGGCAGGTGTTTCTGGACGGCTTGGATGAGGAGGACGAGCAGATGCAGCAGCAACAACAGCAACTACCGCAACAGCAGCAACAGCAGCAACATTTGCAACAACAGCAGCCAATTGGGGTGACTCAGTCCAGACGCAAGCCGGACTCGCCTGGGACAGGGCCGCTCCCGCACTACATCTTTTGCTCTAACACCACGAGCAATGCAACAGCGGAGAGGACCGCAAGGGCTCTGCAGCAGCGCATGGCGGCTGCGCTTGCGGCACGGGGCGTGCGTCCCGATGAGGCGCTGTACCGCCTGAGACGGCTGCACTTTGTACTGCCTCCTTGCCGATACGTCAGCCTGCAGCTGCTGCTGCTGCTGGACAGCTGGCCGGCGCTCCCCGGCGTTAACACCGTCCTGAAAGGTGTGGCACCTCTCTCGCCCTGATTAGGTTTAGGGTCAAAGCCTTAGGGCCCTCAGCTGATGGTGGCACCCATCACCTGGCGACCTGCCACCTGACCGCTTGTTTTTGAAACCCTGCCCCGCTGCTCAATAAGTGTGCCCCGCACCCTGCCCATGCGCTAGTCAGTTGCTTGCAAGTCACAATTCAGCCTCAGCCGTGAATCTTCTCTGCCTCCTGCCTGCCTTGCCACTGCCCGCCTCCCGTCTGGCAGTGGGCCATGAATTAGGCACGGACACAACCCAACCCGCAACCTCCACCATGAACGACACAACCAACACCGCAGCTGACGCCAGCGGTCTCCCAGCATGGCCTGTGCAGCCAGCCAGCCGGCCCCAGCACGCCCTTCCCGTGCTGCAGGTGTCACGCCTCGACTGCCGCGCATACTGGTGCTACCCCGGCATCCCTGATGGCTCCAATGGCACGTTGGTGTACGTGCCCAGCCTGTGCCACGCCTTCAGATCAAGCTTGGAAGCCCAGGCAACAGGCGAGCCTGCAGCTGATCAGGACGAGCTTGACAAAGATGTACAGGATAGGGCTGGCCGTGCTCGGGGTGACGAGGCTGCAGACGGGTTGTCAACCGGAAGGGATGTTTTTCCAAGCCAGGAACTCAACTGCAGCCGGGCACGGACCCAGCTTACAGGGGCTGAGGAGGAGGAGGACACCAGCAGATGGGCAGACCTTGCCAAAGCCTCAAGGCTTGATCTGAGCTCGGTGGGTCTGGAAGGGCGCCAGGGTGGCCACGGCTTTGTGGCGGACATCCCTGCGGGCAGCTATTTGCTGATTGCCAACAGCAGCCGGGCGGGGAGCCCTGGTTGCAGCTACCTGGTGATGCTGAGGCATGCGCAGGTGGGTTGCAAGGGGTGAAGGAGGAGGCTAGGGGAGGAGATGGGTTGCAAGGGGCGGATGGGATCAGGGGAGGAGGTGGGTAGCAAGGGACGAACCAGGCCAGGGAGTAGGTGGTTGGCTAGGTGAGGAGATGGGCCGCAAGGGGCGGAGGAGGGTTGCAAGGGTTAGGGTTGGAGGCACTACAGCACTGGAGGAGCAGGTGAAGCCAGGTGGAGGATGGGATGGGCTGGAGGAGATGGGCCGCAAGGGGCGGAGGAGGGTTGAAGGCTCTGCGGCACTGGAAAGGGGGTTGGAGAGGCCAGATGGAGGACGGGATGGGCTGTCCCTCACACACACCAGGCCTTTTCTGCCGCAGATATCGCAGTCACAGGCTTGCACCTTTTGAAGGTTCCCTTTCCCTGTCGCACCCCCTGTCGCACCTCTGTTGCGCGCCTCACAGGCTGCCTCCGCTGCTGGGATCATCGTTATCGCCGACCCCGGTCGGTCGCCAGAGCTCATCGGGCCAAGTAACGCAGCGGAGGAGGCAGAGGGTGCACCACCTGGCATGCAAGCCACCATGATCAGCCATGGCTCAGGTCAGAGGCTGTTGAAGCAGTTGCTGGAGTCAAGAGGGGAGGGGTGTGCTGCAGAGGAGGCAGGTGGACGCTGCCGCTTGCAAGGGGGAAGCAGGAGGGTGCTGTGGGGGCCGCAGCAGCAACGGCAGGCAGTGCGATCGCAGCAGCAGCGGCAGCAGCAGTGGCAACAGCAGCAGCAGCAGGCAGTGCAGCAGGTGGAGAGACGTGCAGACGACGCGCTTGGGCTTGCGGATCTGGTGGACAGTCAGGTGGACCAGGACAGGAAGGCAGAGCCGTTGCTCGCCATGACGTTCAGAACCTTTGAGAAGGTGAGTGCCGCATGGGCAATACATCACAGCCACAGCTGTAGCTGTCAGGTACTGCCATTTCTGATCTTCGCAACCTGGACAGAAGAATATAGGAGATGTGTTGAGCTGGATGCAGATGCGTCACCAGCATGAATCACAGCCCTTATTTCCAGCCTGCCCGCCTTGCTCTTAATGTCTGGCAGGCCCAGCGCAATGGCACGACTTACATACTCACGAAACGCCCACATTTGTGTGAAGGCTGCTGCCTTATGCCCTTGTGTACACCCTGGCGCAGGGTTCAGGGCTGATGCTGGGCGTGGACGGCCGCCGGCGCTTCGTGGAGGGTGGCCGCATGGCCTTCCCCTTCCTGCGGCACCTACTGTGGCAGGGGCAGCACATGCAGTACAGGGATCGCCTACAGGGCCGCTTGCAACCGCCGCCTGAACCCAAAAACTCTAATTTATTTGAAGTTAGCCTGTTTGAGAGGGAGGTGAGAAGCTTGGGGCGTGGGCTTGGGACGGATGATTCCACCATCAGCTGATGTCATGCAAAGTGTGTGGCGGAGTTTGCAGCTGCGGCCAAAACAATGCCTCATCAGTGATGAGTCATCCCACAAGCCTGGACTGTCATGTGGCCAAACTGTGCGTGTGTTCAGCTGCAGCACTCACCCCCCTTCCCCCCGCAATCCTCTGCCACCAGTATCAAATCAAACCTCGTCCCCCACCTCTGCCCCTGACACGAACAGCCGATGACGCCGAGCGCTGCGTTTGACGCCAGCGCCGTACTGCCAAGCACTCAGCAGCTGAGGCAGTACAGCCACATGGAGCTGTACTTTGCTCTTGGTTGCCCGGGACCTTTTGACTCGTCCTGCCCATACTGGTAAGCCTCGAACAGGAAATTACTTAACGTGATTAATCGGATGCTTCAAACGATTTATTTATGCGCCCGGGAAAAGCGATGAGGGCAGGGGGGAGGATAGGGGAGAGCAACAGCGCAAGGCGCTGTGCAACAGCGACTGTGGCCGGGACTCAGGTGTGGAGGAAGTATGGGGCCCAGGTGCTGAGCCTCTAAGTCAACCTCTGCCTGTGCACTGGTTACTAGATTTCCCTGCCCCTCGCTCTTTCTGATGTGCTTCGCCTGAGAAGGGCACCGCAGGGAGATTCCTCAACACCCTCCACTGCTCTACTCCACCCTGTTGCATAGGGACCATGTCGTGCAGCTGTTTGTGTGCTGCGACGACCCGCAGGGACTTCTCCCGCCCTGCCCAGACTGCCGTGACACAGTGTGGACTGCCCCCACACCCCGGAGTCATGGGTTTAGGGCTTCTTGGCCGGGGGTTGGGGCGCCAAGGGTGGACAGGCAGCCTGGGAGGTCGAGTCCTGAGGCTGGTAGCGTGGACAGCAGACAGGGTACTGAAGGCAGCAGGGTAGGAGGCTTTCAGGCAACAAGGAGGCCAATCAAAGTAGATCAGAGAGCAACAGCGCCGCGGCTTTTGACAGAAAGTGGCGGCGGCGGCAGGGGTGGCAGGGGCGGTGGTGGTGGTGCCGGCAGCAGTACCAAGGGCATCGGTAGGAGCGGTCTGGCAGGGAGCAGCAGCAACAGGAGCAGCTCTGCAGGGGACAGCAGCAACAGGGGCGGATCGGCAAGAAGCACTAGCGGCGCTGCCTGTGGCTTCGAGCTCGGGCGGTGGGTCACGCCGTTCCGGAGGGGCAGCGGCGAGTGGCTGACGGACGTGACGCCGCTGCTGCCCCTCCTGCCAACCAACAGGTGCGATGCGGCACAACACATTGCTGCTGCTTTATGCCTTTAGCAGTCTTTGCAAGAAGCCGTCTGCGTGCACAGGCCCAATACCTGCAATGGGTTGGATGTTTTCATCGCTTGCATTATCTTCGTGGTCCAGTAAGTGGACTCCAGTTGCACATGCACGCCGCGCACCTCACCCAGCTTGCAATTGCCCTGGGACCCCCAGGTGCCGCTTCACGGTACAGGTCCCCGCCTGGGCCCCCGGTTGGCTTGCCACCGCCCGGCTGCGCTTCTCCGCCCCACCGCCGTCTCCTCAAGCCACCCCTGATCCTCAGGCCTTGCAACCTTCTATCGCCTCAACCCCAGTGACTTCCATGGCCACATCCGCTGCTGATGTATCGGAGCGCCACCCTGCCTCGCTGGCTGTTGCCACCAGCAGCACAACCATCAGCACCCAGGTGCTCAATCAAGCAACCGAAGTGCCCTTGTCAACCGCTGGGCCTGGAACGGTGAACGGCACAGCCATCAACAGCAAGGTTCTCAGCCAAGAGACGGAGGTATTGGAAGTGCCCTTGTCACTTACTGGGTCTAGGACAGCCGGCGGAGGTGACAGGGTGGCAGGGCTTAGATTTCAGGAGGGCGGATCGCCTAGCGACTGCCAGCAGGGTGAAGATGTGATTCAGCAGCCAGGTCGGCAGCAGCAGGAGCAGCTGAGCATGCCTGAGGCGCAGCAGCAACAAAAGCCGCTGCAGCTTCCTAGACCGCACACACGCAACTTACGCCCTGTGCCACCAGCATCACGTCACCAGCTGCCCACAGGTATGGACAACAGGGAGCCGCGACTGTCGCTCACACACTCATGGTGCCAGTCAGCTTGCATACAAAAGTGTGGCACTCTGCCGCAGGGGGAGGGCTGCGACCTAGTGCCCTTCTTCACCATCCCACTGTGGAACGGCGGCAGGTTTGACGCAGGCTACAATGCAAGGCAACAGGAGCTTCAGGTGAGGCTGGTGGCTTTGTGACAATGCAAGTTTGTCCTTGTTGAAGTGCTCAAGGCGGTGCTGGTGGTTTCGTGCAAATGCTCGCCTGCATGTGTTGCAGGTACTGACTGGCGATTCATGCCTCACATGAGGCTGCTGCTATAGTTCAAAACTTCGCTGATTCAGCTGCCCTGCGACTGCTGTCGGGTGTGGCGGCCTACCTTGCGGCCATCAGCCACCACCACGAGATTGCAATGCACTCTGCACTCATTTGCAAAGCTAGCTCAGCGCCGAAGAAGCACAGCTGTCTCCCTTGTTCTACATCCTGCGCAGGTGGAGCTGCCCTTTGACTGCTGTCAGGTGGCAGCGGCCCAGCTTGTGGTCATCATCAGCGGCCATGGCGAGGACGCCAACGCCAACTGCGCAGAGTTCTGCCCCACCTCTCACCACTTCAGCTTCAACGGGGCCCAAGAGCATGTGATGGAGTTCACGGCTGGTGGTGAGGGTAGTGAGGGTGATATGATTGGGGGTTTGAGGAGAAGGGGGAGAGGGGACAGGGGGAAGGGAAAAAGGATAAGGGGGGCGAGGAGTGCATGGCATGGCAGGGGAATGGGGATGTGGATGACGGGGAAAGAGAGACATGCTTGAGGGAGGGAGGAAAGGGGTGGCTCACGGGACCAGGGAACGCGGCCCCAAAGCCACGGGGCAGACGGGCTACGCCCTCCTAGGAGCGCAATTACTTTGCAAGTGGGGCACGTGGATTCCCACTGGGGATCAGGGCTGTTGCTATACCAAGCGCCGTGGTTACCTTTGGGCATGATTCAGGGGAAGGAAGTGTTCCAAAGGCAAGCCTGCCCCAACCCCTCTGCATGTGCGTGCCGCTGTGCAGGTACGCAGTGGGGCTGCGCCGAGCAGGTGGCGCTGGGCGGCCTGCCCAATGAGTACGGCACGGTGAGACGGTGGCGCCTGTTGCAGTGTGTTGTGTGATGGAAGCTAGTGAGGCTGCCAGGGTGGGAGCTTGTGCCGAGATGACAACACCTCGTGAGCTGTCCAATTCTTCAAGTTCGCTGAAGTTGGTCATCTGTGTTATTGTGGCATGTTGCGTGCATCTGCCCGACCCCAGCGCAGCGTGCAACGTCAAACACTTGGTTCAATCAGCTTAACACGCCTTGACGTAATGCGAGTCCCCTGCCCTTTTTGCAACCGCTTGTGCACCCCGCAGTGGTTTTTGGGGCGAAACGGCTGGTGCAACGGGCGGGACGTGGTGCCGCTTGTGTGGGATGTTGGCTCCGAGCTGCAGTACGGGCTGGGGCGGTACAATGTGCTGCAGTACAGGAGCCTGCAGGGAGGGCTGCAGTACAACGTGACAGACACGCCAGCCGAGATGCTGGTGGCGTCGTACCTCACCCTGTTCGCTCAAAGGCAGAGCGTCGCGCCTGCAAGCTAAATCAGCAGGGATCATGCGCGCCTGTGGCTTCGAGCTTGCCTCTAGTCCCCGTCAAGTACTGTGATTGCTATTTGCACCTGGCGCTCACCAAGAGCAATTGGTAGCACCGGCAGTTCAGCACCCTAACCGCTGTTGTATGTTGGCACCACAGAAAACTGATGATTGCAAGCCAGCTAAGTTGCCTGCTGTTGCAGCCATGTCTGAAGCCGTTCGCATCATTTCGTTTCGACACTGCAAATGCTGTAGTGCAGGTGCTTATCGTGAAGTGCTCTTTTGAACAGCAGGCTGAAAAGACTCTGATGGCGACAATCTTATTGAACACCCAGAACTGAAGCACCTCTTGGAATTGGTGTCACACTTCTCGATGCACTCCACAGCCCGCGCACAGCTGTCCCTGCTGCAACAATAGCCTCACCTCGCCATGGGCTCCAAGCTGCCTACCTCACGGGCCGCTGGCGACGGCCTGGGCACCTCGTACCCCGCATGGGCAGAGGAAGCACCAGGCAACGAGGACGACAGGTCCTTCCTGCTGCCGTTTGGCTTGGAGAACCCGTCGCAAGACAAGTCGCGGCGCAGCTGGAACAGCGCCGTGCGGCGAAAGGTTTTGTTTGGTAAGGAGCCCTTACTTACAACTTGTTGAGACCAGGTGCTAGCCAGGTCCAGGTGACAGACGGGCAAGCATGTGGGCATGCGAGGGCTGCACACGTGCGTTACGAGCAGCAGCAGCAGCAGCAGCAGCAGCAGCAGCAGCAGCAGCAGCAGCAGCAGCAGCAGGTCAGCAGGAGGGTGGATGCCTGTGCCCATGCAGCAGATTCTCCTGGACCAGCTGCAACAGCATAGCACTACCAGCAACACCCGCACTTCGTTGACAAAGTCGCCACCCCCATGCCCTTTTCTAGTGTTAGGCTTTGTCTGTACACATGACTCGCGTCTACAACTTTGCAGCCCTCTTCCCTCATCGCAACCCAATGCAGTTGCCACTGCCAGCACCGCCGGTATTACGAGCACAAACCTGAAGCTGAGCCTGATACCATTATTCTGATCGTGCTTTCCCGCACTCTTTCCACCGCATGCACAGTCACCGCTGCTGTCACCGCGGGCCTGGTGATCATCGGTCTCTTGCTGGGCGTTGGCATCACGCTCCTAAAGAGGCAGCAGCGGCTGCCCGACATCATGTACTGGAACTGTCCTGTAGGCCTACAGATACAGAAGACAGACCAAGTGTTCTTTGTGGTGAGAGGCTGGCGGAGGTGATGGTGGTTGTGCTAATGCACGGATGGGCAGGGGGGTTCAAGGGGGTTTGGCCTCTCTGCTGTAACACACATTCAACAAAAGGGGCTCTCCACAACAGGTATATGTATCGATTTGGCTGTTGCTAGGCTATGCAGTTCACACGATCTCACACTTCCTCGCTCTGCCGACACTTGAAAGACCAATGTTCAACGCCCGGGCTGGCGATGAAGGCCCCCAGGGCAAGGCGATGCAGCGCAGCACCCCAAGCAGATGACCAACAGCTAACACCTCACACGCCCTCACCCACGCATGCCCACACTTCTCCCACACACTTGTCTGCACGCTTGTCCAGATCGGCGACTGGGGCCGCCAGGGCAGCACCACGCAGCGCCGCGCCACTCGCGTCATAACAGAGGTTGCATCCCGCTGCATGAAGCCCGCGT
Organism: Chlamydomonas urium; assembly: GCA_039880955.1. NCBI lineage: Eukaryota > Viridiplantae > Chlorophyta > Chlorophyceae > Chlamydomonadales > Chlamydomonadaceae > Chlamydomonas > Chlamydomonas urium. The sequence goes on along the minus strand of JAWZTI010000269.1, from coordinate 24,543 downwards.
TTGTCATATCAACCGGCGACAACTTCTACCCCAACGGCCTGACCTCAGGACAGGACCCTCAGATCTCATCGTCCTTCGTTGCAATGTACACAGACCCCAGCTTGCAGGTGAGTGGGCGGAAGGGGAGTTGGGGATGGGCTACTGAACTGGGCGTGGAAATGATCAAACGTGGATCATTGGAATGGATGGCTGGCATGTGCATTGTGCACAGAGCCCTTGCTCAGGATTTTGGGTCGGTACTTGAATGCGCTGATTGACAGAAACTGATATAGAAGACAGCATGGTGCCATTTGCCACTTCAGTCAATCGCTGAATCCTCCCCTTGCCGCTTGTGCTGCATGCAGGTGCCGTGGTATGCAGTGCTCGGTGAGTATGGGTCGTGCATGCGTATGAGGCATTACACGTATATCATCCTCATCCTGACCTTGTAATCGTATTCCCACATGTCTGTGTTCAGGTAACCATGATTATGGAGACACGCAGCAGCTATTCAGCAGCTGCCCAGCAACTCCCCTGTCAGAGTGCTCAGGGGCGTGCTGCACCAGCCCACTCTGGCAGGTGGGGTGCATGCGGTGGGAGCTGGAACAGAGGAGTGGGTAGGATCAGGAGGCACAGGCAGAGTGCTAGAGGGTCAGGGCAGGGGCTGCAACGTTGTGCCTTAGAGGTGTGAGGCCAGGGTTAGGACGAAAAGAGACAGGCAGGGTACAGAGCAGTCCAACGTTAGGCCTTGGAAGGGTGCAGGCAGCGGTAGCATCAGGAGGTACAGGCAAAGTGCACGAGGCGTCGGGCAGGGGCTGCAACGTTGTGCC
>JAWZTI010000269.1:0-23684 GCA_039880955.1 Chlamydomonas urium | reverse complement strand
TAGCATCAGGAGGTACAGGCAAAGTGCACGAGGCGTCGGGCAGGGGCTGCAACGTTGTGCCTTAGCGGGGTGGGGCTGGGGGGTAGGACGAAAAGAGACAGGCAGGGCGCAGAGCAGTCCAACGTTAGGCCTTGGAAGGGTGCAGGCAGCGGTAGCATCAGGAGGTACAGGCAAAGTGCACGAGGCGTCGGGCAGGGGCTGCAACGTTGTGCCTTAGCGGGGTGGGGCTGGGGGGTAGGACGAAAAGAGACAGGCAGGGCGCAGAGCAGTCCAACGTTGGGCCACGGAAGGGTGCGGGCATGGGCTAGGATCAGGACGGACAGGCAGAGCGCAGGAGGTTCAACGCAGATGCTGCCATGTTGCGCCTCAGAGGGCTGGGGGCAGAATCTCTAACATCGCGGCTCACAACACCTATGGGACTCGGTCACGCACCTGAATGTGAGCGCCTGATGTCACCCCTGCACGGTGCCGGTGTCCAGCAGCAGCCACTCCATTGTCGCAATGTGGCGGCAGTTGTGCACTGCGCTTCGGTGTACTTATCTGCCTTTCCTATCCTTGCCACCTCTTGTAAATGTGCAGGTGTCCAGCAGCAACCACTCCAGTGTGTCCACCTTTGAGCAGCCCTCCACTCCAGTGTTGCACTTCAATTACAGCAGTGCGTCACACTAGCTTGCACCTTTTTGCCCTCCCTGTTCGTTTCCACCTCTTGTAACCGCGCAGGTGTCCAGCAGCAACCACTCAAGCGTGGCCAGCCTTGACCCCCGCTGGCACTTGGAGCAGGGCGTGTACCAGATAACAAAGGGGGACATTGAGTTCACGTTTGTGGACACGTCGCCTGTGATTCAGAGCTATCATCACGAGAAATGGGCGTCGCTGCCAGGTGAGGACTTTTGCAGGGGAATGGCAGGAAGGATGGGATGGCGGGGAGGATGGGATGGCAGGGAGGATGGTCGGTTTCAATGCTCCCGCCCTCTTTCTTCCCTGCTCATGGGTTCCTTGCTGCTCTGGTGTCTTGTGTCGCATGCAGGTGGGATCCGGTCGCAGGACCCGAGCGCACAGAGGAAGCGACTGCAGCAGGTCCTGTCAGGCAACAGCTCCGCCCGCATCAAGCTGGTGATAGGGCACCACCCGGTGAGTGTGCTGCAGTGTTGGGCGGATGCCGCTTTTGAGCAAATTACAGCAAATGAGTCATCTGTTTGCAAGGTGGCGGCTGGCAACTGCTCAGTGAATTTGCTTTTAAGCGTGGGACGAGGCCATGGTGACTGCATGCCCTGTCATACCGCCGAACCACACGTTTTCAACATGCATCGCTTCCTCCTGAGGCATGCACCGCATCCCCTCTCACTGTGCGCATTCCTCCTCCCAACACCCACCTGCTTTCCTCTTGGTGGCCCGACACTGACTGCACGCGCCACCAAGCCTCAGCCCCAATGCTAATTGACATGCACCTATTTCTCTTATCTGAACCCTGCCTTGTTTCTCCTCTGCTTCCCCTCCCTTCCATGCACCCAATGTGCATTTGACACCCTTGGCCCCCAGCTCCCCGTCTCCTGACCTGTTGATGCCCTGACACTGGCTGCTGCAGGTACGGTCGTATGGCCAGCACTGCCACAAGCACCCGGAGGACTGTGAGCAGATGACACAGTGGCTGCAGCCGCTGCTGCAGGAACACAAGGTGGGCTCGGTGGTCGGGTGGGAGGTTTGGTAGGTGAGGGTCAAAGGCGTGTTGCCGGGGCAAGCCTTACATGTGCGTTGCTGTGGGGCGGTGGCTGCAGCCGCTGCCGCTCAACCAGGCGAGCTGGGTGGTCTGGTGGGTTGTGTGCAGACACTGGAGGGACTGCTGCAGCACCTGATGTGGAGGCAGTGTCGCGGGTAGAAGGCATCGACAAATATAACGCTTGAATTGAAACCGGCATCACTTGCACAGCACAAGCACAAACGCCGCCCACCGTCGGTGTTGCCTACCGATGATGTTCGCGTCTGATCATGCACAACATGCCGCCTTGTGCCTCGTCTCCACATCCAGGTTACTGCGTACATGTGTGGACATGAGCATGACCTGCAGTACATCAGGAAGCCCAGCGATACGGTCAGCTACATAGTCAGTGGTGGAGGCTCAGATGTGCGGTACGGGGAGCAGGTGAGAGGGCTGGCTGGGGGCTGTGTGGAGTTGTGAAAAGTGAAGAAGAAAAGTGAAAAGTGTGGGAGGGCAGACCTGGGATGCTGATAATGCCCAGTCGTCAGGTGGCAGGCGAGCGACATGTCATATGGTGCAGGCTTCAAAGCATTGTTGTTTCATGTCCATCCCTCACTCAGAACATCCTCAGGACCCTGCACCCAACGCACCTCCAATGCTCTATTGTCCTGACTCCTGCCCCTTGCACCTCAGGCTGATACCTCGGAGGGCGAAGCGCTGATGTTTGACGACCAGGGCTTTGTAAGCGTGCTGGTGCGAGATGGCGTGCTCACCCTTTATTACTGGACAGCTTCCAGCCCTGACCCGGTGGCCGTTATCAACCTGCCCGCGGCAGCATAGTTCATTGTAGTGTACCTGTACTGCAGCGCTGTGTGTTTTCGCCTGATCATGGCTGGCTGTTGTTGACATCATGTGACGAAATGCCAATTACTGATGGGTTTGAGCAATCAACCACAATTTGTTACAACAAACCGTGTCTTTACGCTAGCCTGAACTTGTGTCCATTCGCAGAGCTTGCTGAGCATTGAGGAGCAGGCAGCGTTTGGATTTCCAAACGTATTTTTCCAAGGAACAAAGTGTGGGGTTTTAAAACCGCGCAGAAGAGCGGCTGCCATCTTGCTCCGCCTGTCCTCGCTTGCAACAAACGAGGACATGGTGGTCGCCGCGCTGTGGGCACGCATCAAGGCCAACGAGCGGCTGCACCTGGCATGGTGCGCTGGCTGTAGCTGTCGGGGTCTGGCTTCTTGCATCGCTGTGTTGCTTTCAGCATGATGCATCATGCGCGCGGCCGCGTCTGTGAACGTCTGTGCAGGTGCGTCGTTGGCATCGTGGGATGCCTGGTCGCCTATGGGGTGGTGAGTGCTGGCAGGCTGCATGGGACTGCGCAAAGCAGGCACTTGCTGGGCTTGCCAGCATACTTGGGCACACTAGCCACTCAATTTCAACATCAGCTGGCAGCGCCATGCTCAAGCTCCTCAGGCCTGCGCAGGGCTGGTCAATAAAAACGGCCTTGTTGTCAACCCTGCCTGTTGCTCACACCAACAGCTGCAAGAGCGCATCATGACCGAGCCCTACGGCCCTCCCGGTGCTGAGGAGCTTTTCAAGTTCTCACTCTTCCTGGTGCTGTGTAACCGCCTCACCAGCTGCGCGGTGGCGGTGGGGTCCCTGCTGGTGAGCACATGGGCAGGAACGGGGTGATGTTGGAGGGCAAGGCTGGTTGGCAGTTCTAGCTGCTCAGCTCTTGCAGTGCTCAACACTGGTATGCCATAGTCAGTTGTGAGGTGGCGTCGCTGCTGCTCAGAGATGGTGGGTGGCAGTGCAATCACCCCTACCCAAGTTCTACCTCGGCCACATGTCCAACTTGCCCATGCACCAACCCAGCAAGCGCCAGGCAATTGAAAACGCGCCCCTTACAAACCTGCCTTGTTCGCCCGCAGGCCTTGGGGCAGCGTGAGCCGCTCAAGCCTGTGATGCCCCTGGCTGCTTATTCAACAACGTCACTGCCTTCGCCTTTGCCCCCCTGCATACTGCCCTCAACAAACATGCAACGTTTCCCACAGGCTCTAGGCAAGCGCGGGAAGCTCAAGCCTTTTGTGTCCACGCTTGCTCCCTCAATGTTGCCACTGCCTGTGCCCCTGCTGCCCCTGCTGAATCCTCTTGTGGATTTGCCCTGCAGGCCGCAGACAAGCGCGAGGAGCTTAAGCCTGTGGCGCCTTATCGCAACATTGCCCGCTGCGTTTTCCTTTCCACTTCTGCCTAAATCCATTCTGAACCTGCCGCGTCCCCCCCATAGGCCTCGGGCAAGCGCGAGGAGCTCAAGCCTGTGGCACCCCTATACGCGTATGCAGCCGTGTCCCTGTCTAACATCATGGCCACCTTCTGCCAGTATGAGGCGCTCAGGCAAGTGTGGGGAGCACAAAACCTGAGGCAAGGCAGAGGGAGAGGGTTGTAGACCGAAGTACAAAGAGAGAAGCAGCGAACCTCTTGTCCCTGGCTTCCCTGTTGCGGATGAGGTTGCTTGTTTTGGTCCCTGGCTCCACATATATCTCCCCCGCTTCCCCCCCCCTCGCCACACTTCCCCACACTTGCCTCCACCACCACAGGCACATCTCCTTTCCCGTCCAGACCCTCGGCAAATGCGCCAAGATGCTGCCCGTCATGATCTGGGGCATCTTCATCCTGCGCAAGACGTACGGCTTTAGGGACTTTGGCCTGGCGCTGCTCATCACCGCGGGCTGCACTGTCTTCCTGCTGACGGGCGAAGTGAAGAGCAAGGTCGGCGGCAGCATGTGGGAGTCAAGGTGAGGCCTCCTCATGTTCTGCACAACCACGCGGATAAGGTGGGTCAGGGAGAGCCACACCATGTGTTGAAGTGAAAGAGCAAGGTCGGCGGCAGCATGTGGGAGTCAAGGTAAGGCAGATTCAGGGTGTGATTCGAGAATGGGTGGATGCTCTGGGTCAGGGAGGGCAGGGAGGGCCACGTTGTGCGTTGACCTGTAACGCAAGGTCTAAAGCACCACGTGGGAGCCAAGGGCAGACTCTTCTGACGTTCCCATCACAGCCCATGTGGACACTTTGTTCCGACAGGGCGGAATGCCTCGCCTCCTCCCTAGCCCTTCAAAATGCTGCACGTCTCGCATTCTCATACCCTCCTTGCACCCCCTCAACCCCCCTCCCTGCAGCATGTGGGGCATGCTGCTGATGGGCGGCTACCTGGGCATGGACGGCTTCACCTCCACCTTCCAGGACCGCATGTTCAAGGGCTACTCCATGACCACCTACAACCAGATCCTGTACACGACACTGTGCTCATCAGCTCTGAGCTTCTTCGGTAGGTCTGAAATCACATTTAGACCCTGCACTTGATTACCAGCTCCAACCTGTCCAGCCTAAACTGCCAAGTCCCTAACTTCAATTCAGATCCTGTACACGACACTGTGCAGCTTCTTCTGACGGTTCCTGATCTGCAATTGAGGTTTGCGACCCATCACTTGTTGCTTGCTGTTGATGCAAAGGGTGGCTCAGGTCCAAAGAGACCCTGCTCCTTGACCCGCAAACCTGCCACTCCATCCCCCAGGCCTTGTCATTCTCGGCTTGTTAGCAAGAGGCCGCTCAGCTGTCCCCTCCAGGGGCTGCGTCATCATACGTCTCCTGCCGCTGCACCACCTCTTGACCCCAGGCCTCGCCTCCAACAGTCATTTCCCCAAGGCTGTCAGCGCCATCAACGCACCCCTCCTCCCCCAGCTCGTGTCAAGCGCACTCCCCAAGCCTCTGTCCCCGCCATCTCATCGCTCCTGCTGCTGCCACACCCCTTGACCCTATGCCTCGCTTCCATCGGCCAGCTCCTCAAGGCCGTCAGCTTCATCAACCACCCCTTACCTCCTCCATGCCAAGTGCACTCCCTGAGCGCCTGTTCTTCCCACCTTCCACCTTCCTGCCTGCTGCTGCCCCACTCTTTGACACCAGGCCTTGCCTTGAGCGGCCAGTTTTCCATGGCCGTCAGCTTCCGCCCCGCCCTCCCATGCTGAGCACACTCCCTAAGCTTATGTCCCCATACATATATCGCCTGCTGCTGCTGCCCCACTCTTTGACACCAGGCCTTGCCTCGAGCGGCCAGTTCCCCTTGGCCGTCAGCTTCATCAGCCGTCACCCCGAGGCCCTTTGGAACGTCATCACCCTGTCTGTGTCTGCCACTGTCGGTGAGTCACAAAGGAGAAAAGGGGTGTTCGAGAAGTCATGTGATTCTGGGTTGCACAGGGAGTGCAGTAGCAGGTGGGCAGGTTCACACTCTGGACGCTGCCCATGCATGCGCACCTTCTCCATCTCTAGCCCGCTAGCGCTCGGTGCCCTCACTGGTATTCACTGCGTCCGCTGGATGCTCTTGGCGTTCACTTGCTGCTCTGGTCCTCCACTAGGTGCTCTGTGCCTCCAACTGGCGCTCCGTGCCCCGCTGGTCCTGTGCACCCCTTATGGTGCTGTGTGCCCCCAACTTGCTGCTTTGGTCCACCACGCTATGCTCTGATCCTCCTCCTTATGCTGTTCTGCATTGTAGGCACGCTCTTCATCTCCTACACGATCAAGACCTTCGGTAGCCTTGTCTTCGCCACCATCATGACCACGCGCCAGTTCCTGTCCATCCTGCTGTCCTGCCTCCTCTTCGCTCACCCCCTCAGCGCCGGCCAGTGGTGCGCATGGATTGGCAGTCGGGTGTTAAGGCAGGCGCAGGAGGAGAAGAAGAACAAAGGGCGGGGAGGAACAGGGGAAGATGCATCATGTGAATGAAGTGCATGACCATGTGTTTTGAAAGAGGTTTCAAGGGGTGTGGTTCTCGCCGACTCTTTGTTCGCCCCCTCAGCGCCGACCATATCCCCCACATGGGCGTTCTGGGTATGCAACACAGTGCCACAAGATGGAGGGAGTGCGAGAGGTGCCGCATGCTCATCACGCACCCCGTCCGCATGAGTTGGCCAATGGAGCGTATGAGTGGGCCGGGGGAGTACGCATTGGCACACAGCAGCAGGTGGCTCAGTGTTTGGCGGCAAGGAGGGGCTAACGCTCGCCTTCACAACTTGCATGTAGTCTCAGGGGGGTGCATCCCTTTTGAGACGTGAGGACATGAGTCATGCCCCTCCCACCCACATGCTCTGCGCCCCTCAACTCCCCTACAACCCCACGTCTGTCATCTTATTACCACATCAATGTACCGCTCAACGCCGCATGCCTGTCTGCAGGTTTGGCTCGGCCATGGTCTTTGGCACCCTGTACTACCAATCCGCCACCAAGAGCCACAAGGACCCCAAGTCAGGCAAGAACCCTTCCTCCTCCTCCGCATCGTCCCTGGGCCCCAACGGCAGCCCCGCGCTTGCGGGGACCGAGAAGGGCGCGCTGTCCGGAGCCGCCGGCCTGAAACCGACCTCGCCGTCGGCAGGGGTGCAGGTGCACGTGGCGAGTGATGAGGAGGCACTACAGCCGCTGCTGGGGGCGCCTGCCGCGCAGCTCTCCGCCAGGGACGGGCAGTACGGTGGTGTGGGGCTCGGGTATGGGTACCTGCAGAGCGAGCACCGCGTGCCGTCGCCGAGGCTTGCGTCTGAGGCGATGAGGGGCAGGTAGGAGGGCCTACCCCATCTGTCAGGGATCCTGTACACCCGTCCCATGGCGTTTGATGTGATGAGGCGTCCTACCCAAATCGGCAGGGGCCTTTTGCGTCCTGGCAGCGCCACGGCTTGCTAGGGATACCCCCTACGTAGGGCAGGGTTTGGGGTTCACGGGGGGGTGAGCCCAACGCTGCAGGTCGGGGCTGGCAACGGTTGCCAGAACCCCAACGGAAACCCTGGTTACGGTGCTAAGCCTTAAGGTCCTGTAGCGGTGATTCTACCCCATGAGTAGGTACAACCGTCGCCCATTATCAACGTTCAATAAGGGCGTAGACAAAGGGCATGCGCACTGCGGGCTGTCTGTAAGTCGCACGGGGCAGGTGTAAGTGCAGGCATGGCCGCTGTGAGCGCAGCATGACACTTTTCACCTGCGGTGGAGTAGGGTAGCATCAGGGCAAACTTTATAGCTCACTTAGTAGTGTCTTCAAGGCTGAAGCAGCAGGACGCACACATGAGTACTAGTGTTGCACAGCACGCTGACAGGGCTCTGCAGCTCTCGTGTCCGCACACACCAGTACTGACACCATGTCTTTCGTGCTGTGTACTGGTTCAATACCAACTCAAGAGGTACTCAAGAGTCAGGCTTACATTATGGTCATGATGCCGTGGCTGGTGAAAGCGGCACATGCTCCCGAGTACGAATTTGTAATTGGTATAGCTGCAGCCAAACACTGTATTGTGACGTGGCATGCAAGAGACAGGCGTCTGCATGGATAAGCTCACACAACTTGTGTGACACAAGGCGGTGCAGCCTGGCAACGTTCCCCCATGAATGTTCTCCCTCTTTTACCACACAGCATCAAGGCAGACCTGATGGCGAATCAGTTCACAGATCTCCATGCATCAGAACCCCCCTTTGTATTCATCATTGGCCTACCGGTGCTGCTAAGTAGGGCCTGCAGCCTTCAGCTGCTGACCGACTGCTCAGCTTGAAACATGGCACATGAAAGCTGGGCACCGCCGTCTGATAGGTCAGCTTGATTCCGCGAGCGGGATCAAGCTGCAGGAATTATTGCCGCCACCACCACCACCACATCACTACCCCGCCCTGCAACATGCCTCCCACTTCCATTTGGATTCCGTTCTCGGCGACAGCAAGCTTGTTGAAGCGATTGTTTTTACATGGATGCTGCCGGCCGCTGTTCCCATTGGCCATTGGCGCTACCAACCGCTGTTGCTACCAACCGCTGTGCAGCGCCGCTGTACAAGCACATTGCCGTCGCCCGCTGGACCTACCCAGGCACTCCTACCCGCAGCCCTCTTGCCGCAGCTAGCGGCCGACCCTCTCGGACAGCGGCCAGAGCGCCTGGTTCTCATACACCACCAGGCAGCCACTGAACCCCGTGACGACAAACAGCGCGCCATGCATCCCCCCGCCGTCCGTCGCCGCCGCCCTCTGCCCGAGCTCCGCCACGCCGCCGGGCCAGGCCGTCGTGCCGACCCGTTCGAACCTGCCGCCGCGCTGCGGGGGTGTGGAAGGTGTGAACGGTGTGGGGCCCAGCCGCCAGGTCCAATCGGGCGTCATCAGAGCGACCGTCACGGTCTGTTCGTCCGTCGCGAACGCCTCGCACACGGTGTTCTTCAGCGGCTTCACGGGGCGAGGAGACTCCGAGTGCGAGGACAACGAGGCGGCACGATTGGGGGCCTGCTGGCCGCCGCCTGCACGATCCCCCGCTGCAGCTGGGCCTTCGGCGCCTGGCGCGCTTGGCTTCTGAAGTGATGCAATCCAGTGACGGGAGTGGGGGAGAGGGGGGCAGCAGGGAAACAGGCGGGTGGGCGCGTCGCAAATGAGCTTGCAATGGTGTGCAGTGGTTTTGTGCTGCTGCTTCGCAACAGAATGTGATACACTTGCTGCCAAATGGGGCGAGCCCACCCTCCCTCGGGCGCGCCCTGCCTCACCCCTCCCACTTCTCCCCAACTCTTCACTGCTCACTTCGCCCTCACAGCCCCTGGGAAAGAAAAACTCGCCTGCTCCCCAGGCATTGAGACATCTCACAATTTGCACCTTGCCATCCTCATTCCCACTCTGGGCTTCCTTTCAGACAGCTCAACGCGTTCGAGTCATTACCCCCGGGTTCCTCCAGCGTCCCCATGCCTAGCGGTTCCCTATTCCCTCACTGCTCACACCACCCTTGCACATCTTGCAAGGGACATATCTTTCCTGCTCCCCAGGCATGTAGACATCCCACATTATACACCGTGACTGCCCACTCCAACCCATGGTCTGGGGAATCGGCGATTTCAGACAGCTCACCAGGTTCAGAGTCACCACCCCCTTGGACGACAGGAGCAACTCACCTGCTCCCCAGGCATGTAGACGTCCCACATGTACACCTTGCCGTCTTCGCTGCCGCACAGCAGCTGCTGGCCTGAGAGCGACAGCGAGGCGCGCAGCATCGTGGACTGTGCCTTGAGCCCCTTGTACTTGCAGTGCTGCGCGAAGCCCAGGTAGCGGCGCAGCCTGTGGGGCATTGGCAGGGATGACAGGATACACGACCGTCATGAGTCCCATGTCACATGTTTGATGTTCAACGCAGTCTGGACCCACAGCTTGCCGCCCCTTGCTCTTCATGACTCGTGTGGCACAGCAGGTAGCCCTCAGCTGGATGTTGGACACCGCTCCATGTGACAGTGAACTATTGCCCTCCAGCATCCTCCATGTGACAGTGAACTATTGCCCTCCAGCATCCTCCATGTGACAGTGAACTATTGCCCTCCAGCATCCTCCATGTGCGAGCATGGGACATGACTGGATGTTGGGTGATCAGACGGGTGCCACTGTCCATACGTTGAGCCTGCCTGCCTGCTGACAACCTTGATTCGATGAAGAGTGGGTTTTGCCGTATGCTAAGGTGTCACTGAAACACGACGCAATCCATGTTGAAAATCTCGTTGCAAAACGAGGTAGGCTTCTTTATCCCTGTACCTCTGGAATAACCCTGTGATTGCATTTCCACGTGCTTCCCACTTTGCTCACTAGCAAACAGGTGCCCGCACGCCCCTGCTCATTGCCAGTCAGGCCCCTCTTGCACTTGAATCCTTACACCTAAGCCTACCTTGAGTCGCCAGAGGTCACGATCAGGCAGTCGTCAGTCGGGTGGGGCAGCACGAGCAGCCCGGTGACCTTGCTCCCTGCAGCACTGGCGCTCGAGCGCAGGTCCTTCACATCCAACTGTGGGGCATGGGGCGAGGTGTGAGGTGCAGGAGCAGGTGTGAGGATGTGTGGGAAGGTGTGCAGCTGGCAAAGGGGGCCCCTACACTGCGGGACAGCATTCACAGTATCTACACCACACGCCAAGCTTACACGATCAGCCTAAGCTCACCATTTCCCCAATGCTCTCCCCCTGTCCCTGCCACACTCCACAACCCGATCCACACCTGACCCAGGCTCTCCAGCTCGTCCCCAGTCGCCGCAGGGTGCCTTGAATCCACTTTTCCTTTTCTACTGGCCCCTTCCTCCCCACACCCCACACCCTGCTCCACACCTGCCCCAAGCTCTCCAGCTTGTCCCCAGTCGCCGCAGGGTGCCGAGAGCCCAGTCCTGCTGCTGGCCTCGCGCCTGAGCCCGACACTTGTGCTGCAGCGATGCTGGCTGCCCTCGAGCCCTGGAACTGAAGGGAGCTTGAGCTGATGTAGTACTTGTAGAACCTACGGGTATCGATGCATCAATAACGAATGAGCCATGTACGAAGAGATTGGAGCTGAAGGGAGCTTGAGCTGATAAGTGCTTATAGAGACTGTGGGCATTGTTTGCAATGCAGCAATGCATGATCACCAACGAAGCATGATGGGGATGCCAGGTAACAACGGCTTGTCGTGGCTTGTCGTGTCGTGCCTACATGCAGAAAGCCCTTATTGTGTCTGGGTAGCTGCTCACTCCACCACAATCTTCAACATGCTCTCACGCCACACACACAGACTCCTGAGCACCCATACTTGACTTTTGATCCCCCCTCACCTGACAACGCCCTTCAGGGTGCCCACCACAAGCCGCTGGCTGTCCTGTGTGAACGATACGGCTGTGATCATGTCTTGGGGGATGGTTGCGGCCGCCAACGCCTGCACGGCCACAGGCGGAAAGGGAGCAGCAGATGCGCGCAACTTGAGGCGGCGCGGAATTCAAGCACGGTTCAACGAGAAGGTTAACAGGCGAGTGGTTGTTGAGGTAAGTGCAGTCATCTGCCCGCTTCTACTCACCCTTACCCAGGCCCATTCACATGAAGGCACCATGCCAGTGGCCACCTCCCACGGCCGCATACGTTCGTCCCCATGCCCTTCTTACCCTTCCCCTCCTCCCTCTGCCTCAGCTCCTGCCCTCGCTCAACCCCGGAAGCCTACCTTGACACTGTTCACCTCGCACAGCCACACGCGTTCATCCCCATGTGTACCCTGACGCTCCCCCTCCTCCTCCCTCTGCCTCGGCGCCTGCCATCCTCGAACCGTAAAACTCACCTAAGCACTGGTCACCTGCCACAGCCACATGCAATCGTCCCCATGGCCACTGACCCTCCCCGTCCTCCTCCCTCACCCACCTCCAAAAGCTTACCTTGCCACTGGCCACCTCCCACAGCCACACGCGCTCATCCCCATGTGCACCCTGACCCTCCCCCTCCTCATCCCTCTGCCCCGGCCCCTGCCATCCTTGAACCATAAAACTCACCTTTCCACTCGCCACCTCCCACATTCGCACGCGCCCATCGGCACAGCCTGTCGCAAACAGGTTGGCTGTGCCTGGGTGAAAGCGAACTGAGGTCACGATGTCAGGGTGTTGAAACACACGCAGGCAGGCGTACTCGTCCATGTGCCACAGGCGAACGGTCCTGCAGGTGGCGTGGGGCAGGGTGTGGGCGGGGTGTGACCGCGGTGTGAGGAGCGAGAGCGTGTGGGGGCAGGCAGTGCATTATTCTTGATCCATCTACCATCATCATGCTGTTGCCTTCTCCTCCGCGCTTACCCCCCAAGCCAACAAGCCAACAGCAGAAAGATGCCAACAGCAGAAAGATGCCAACAGCAGAAGTTGCCTCTCGACCGGGATGCAACCTTTTCTCCTGCTCCTTTTCTCACTCCGTGCCGCCCCTTCCCTCAGCTGTCTAGCAAGGCCAACGGCAGCAAACCACTATTGACCAGAACACAACCCTTCTGTTGCCGCCTTCCCTCAGCTGTCTACCGAGGCTGATAGCAGCAGGTTGCCTTCTAAGTACGACACAGCATCTTCTGCTGCTCCCATCTCTACTGCATACCACCTTCCCTCACCTGTCTACAGACGCCGACAGCAGCAGGTTGCCTTTTGACCAGGTCACATCCAACACGTCTTCCGTATGCCCCTCAAACTCGCGGTCAGGCTCAGGGTCAATGACAGGCTCAAAGCGTGTTATGAGCTGAAAGGGTCGGGAGGAGTAGGGGACAAGGAACAGGGCAGAGATGGGCAAAATTAGCAGCAGCTGGTTGGAATAAGGTTCGATCAAGTCCGCAACATGAGTGTTTCCCTGTTCCGCCATCGACAATCATCGCCTCCTGGCTGGGACGGCAGCCGGCTCTGCGCTGCATCAAACGATTCAACAACGTGGCTGAGGCCTGAACCCTGATCTTGCCTGTCTTGCCCCCTGACACCAAGCACTCGCGGATTGAGACTGTACTGCCTCCGCCGATGACTGGATACCAAGTGTGACCGATGACTGTGCTGCACCAACCACTGGCTCAAAGTGCACGCCATCGCCCACAAAAGGCTTGTCCGACAAATTTGGCTGAAACTTAGATTCCTGCTGCTCCCCAACACCGAGAACTCACGGGCTGCGACTGTACTGCCTCAACCGATGACTGGAAGAGCGTACCACTGCCATCCGAGATGCCAGCGAAAGGGCTGTCCACCTTGTCGAGGTCCTGGGAGCTGGCCACCTCCATGGCTGCCTGTGAGGGGGGTGAGGGCACAGGCATCAAAATGATCGTTACCTGCATAACTGCCTGTAAGAGGGATGAGGACAAGGGCATAAGAATGATCGTTAGGGCTGGCCACCTCCATGGCTGCCTGTGAGGGGGGTGAGGGCACAGGCAGAGTCTATGGGCGCTTGCAAGATGTGAGTGCCTGGAATACGAATACAGTGCTGGAGAGGGCTGCGATTTCTTATATAATGATGCAAAGCAGCAGTTTAATGACGCCTGCTCACCCTACTCAAGTGAAGCCTCAAGACAAAGAACTATGACTAGGCAGGGACCTACCAGGACTGCGGTGGGTGTGAGGCGCTTGGTGCGGGCTGACAGCGAACTGGAGGCGCTCTGAGGCCTGCAGCAACAGGGGGAAGACCGCATGGGGGGGTGGGGCAACTGGTTGAGAGGCGCAAGGCGCAGGGTGCAGTGCGAGCTGATAGTTGGGTAAGGCCTGCCGCTTTGCCCGACTCTGTGATGATGCAGAGCACGCCCGACTATCATTCAAATCAACAAAGCACCTTGTTGAGTTCTGCTGACCCCAGCTGTGTGGCCCGTGAGCAGCGTCCACACCCCCACACTCCCACACCGCAGGCGTGGTGCTCCCCCTTCTTGTCCTCGTCTCATTCTCGGGCCACCCCACACTCTAACCTGTGGCCTTTCAGCAGCCTCCACACCCTCACAACCGCGTCCTGCCCTCCAGTAGCCAACAGGTCACCGTCGCGGTTCAACGCAGCAGCCCACACCACGCCGTCGTGCGCCTGCACAAGGTGTAAGTAGTTCGTGGTTTGCATGCAGTGTCAGGTTTGAGGGCCTCCCACACTTGCCCACGCCTCCCCACATTGCTTGCCTGCAGCCGCTGCACCTGCCAGACCTGCCCCAGCTTGTACTCACCCGCCTGCACTTCTACCAACATCCATGTGCTTGTGCACACTTTCCACGCATGTAAAAACCGCTCACCTGCAGCCGCTGCACCTGCCGTACGTGCCCCAGCTTGTGCGTACCACTGCTGCGAGAGTGGTACACCCTCACAGGCAGGCCCAGCGGCCTCGGCTCCGACACCGCCCCCGACCCCAGGGGACCCAGTGCCAGACCGGACGCGGAGAGACCGGTGCTCAACGGCGCCGACGCCACACTTGTGAGAATCCTTCCCACACCTGCACCCTCGCTGGCCACAGCGCTGGCGGAGGCGCGATCAGCGAACGGCCCCATGCCATGGCCCGGGGGAGGTGCTTGTGCCACAGGCCTCGCGCCTGCCGTGGTCACACCTCCCGCCATCAGGGTGGTCACACTAGATTGCGTGGGGGAGGCGGGGACGGGGTCAAGCGGCCCCGACGCCGTCGCGAGAGGGCTGCCGCGGACGGCCCGGCCCATTGATCCCGACCTTGACCCGCCGCTCCCTGGCCCGCCCGACGACAGCGCCGCTGACCTGAAAGGCCCGGAGGCTGCCGATTCTTCGCCCTGGCCCGCCGCCCCACCTGCCGATCCGAGCGCCGTCGCGTCGCCGCCGTCGTCGCCGCCGGCAGTTACCGACCAGATGCTGTTACTCGACGAGTCTGAGCTGGACGGGGCGAGGTCGGCGTCGCCCCCAAGTGTGGACTCGTCGCCCCCGTCCACACTTTGGGCTCCCGGTGTGGGGAGGTGTGAGGCTGACGTGTCTGTGCTGCCCTTGCGCTTGTGCGCCCGGGCCACGGCATGGGGCCCGCTGGGAGGCAGCCCCACGAGGCCCCCCACCCCCTCCTGCCCTAACCCCGACCCAGCACGCTCAGCAGCAGCTCCTGGGCGGGGGGCGGGTACAGCTGATGCGTCAGAGTTAGGGCCAGAGGAGGCAAGGGGTCGGTCCACGCTCGCCCAAATGCTGCCGCCGCCACCTTGCTGCAGGGACGAGGCCCGAGCAGACGACTGGCCTTGTACCGCGGGCTGCGCATGTGGCGCATGTGCAGCGCCCGGCGGCTGTGCAGGCTGTGCGGGTACCGCCTGGTGTGCGGGCACCGCTGGGTGCGCAGGTACCGCCGGATGCGCACGCAGTACGTGTCCCGCCCCCGCCTGCAGCGGCCGAGTCGGCGCGCCAATCGACGCCGCCGCGGCCGCAAGGTTTGCGCTGGCTGCCGCCGCCGCCGCCCCGAGAAGCATCCCAGGGCTCATGCCCGGCCGCTGCCCCTCCCCNATGCCCCCCTGCATGCATTTCCATGTGTGCTTCCCCTTGCGCTGGCGCCAGCCCTGCCCCTGTCCTCAACCCTACGGCACCTTGCTGGCCACCCTGTCTCTCCCCGGGCCCTGGCGCGAGCTCTTTCTCTCGCCACTCCCACCCTGCTGCCGCCTGCTGCCCCAAGGCACCTGATCCCAGGGCACTGGGGCCAGCATGCTGTAGGCCATGGCCGGCCGCCCCTGGCCCGGAAGTGTGAGCGGCGTCGGCCTCGCAAGTGTGAACAGCTTCGGTGTGGAAGGGGGAACCGGAGGAATGCACGGATCGGGTGCCCAGGGTGCTGCTGCTGCCTGGGCGGGGCGGGGGAGGGCCCTGCGGAGTGCATGTGAAATGCATGGCAACGTAGGTGTGCAACAGATGCTCCATGGTACAACCTAGCAACCTAGCAACCTAGCCCATGGTATGGGCGGTACAGATTCCATGTACAACGTGCAACTTCATCAATCAGCCAGCCGACCTTGCTTAGGCTCTCCTGCATCGCCCACCTGACGCCCGCGCACACCCTAACCCACAAACAGTCACCCCAGCCAAGCAAGCAGGCTCTGCCACTCACCGTGCTGCTGCCTGCCGCCCATGCGCCCGTCCACACGCCCGACGCCACGTGCTCCCCTGCTTCGCCCGACCGGCCCGAGGGCTGTACACCAACGCCAGGGTTCGTAAAGGAGCTGCCAAACCCTGACGACGCCGCGTCCTGCGAGTTCATGCGCCGCGACATCGTCTCCTCCACCCGCTTCTCCACCCGCTCCTGGATGGCGTTGATCTTGGTCTTGGTTGAACTGATCGTGTTCTTAGCCCTGTGTTGGTGGTGAGTAGGGGCAAGGCCAGGGGCATGGCACCAGTGTTGAGGCAAAGCGCGTGACGTGCTTGACGCGCTTGCTCGAGCCCAAACCCTATCAACAAGGACACCAACACAAGGCCCATCCATCAAGACACCATCATCAGCTGCATCCTACGGGGACATCATACTGAGCCTCGTTAACAAGGACACCATCACTAGGTGAAGGGGGCGGCAACACAGCAGCCTCAAGTTGTCTGTGCAGGCTGTTGAACGAAGGCACAAGGACACGCACATGGAACAGGCTGGCGCTTGCACAGCAACAACGGCAACCGTTGCAACCGACGACAAATTTTGCAACCAGCTCTAGGCTTGAGCTTAAGCTGCCCTTCTCTACCCTGCTTTCCCCTCCAGGCCCCATCTCTCCCCCTGCCCCCAACAAGTGAACAGCTTGGTGGTGGTCCCCTTGCGCAAGCTGCTCTGGCCCCTACCAAAGTTGACCCAGCCTCCATCTCCCCACTCCATGATCTTACCAAGCTGACTGCTTAGTGAAGGCCTTGCTCCAGCCCCTTCACCCTTCCTACCACCCTCTGTCCCCCCGTCAAACTTACCAGGCGGACAGCTTCGTGTGGCCCTTGCGCCGGCCCCAGCCCTGCCCCCTGCCCCTGCCAAAGTTGACGCAGCCTCCATCTCCCCCCTCCAAGAACTTACCAATCGGACAGCTTAGTGGAGCCCTTGCGCCAACCCTTGGGCGACACCCCGAAGCTTGAGCTGGAGGCCTGTTCAGGAAAGTGATGGCCAATGCAAAAACAGTGCATCGGTGTCAGAAAGCGCAGCTGACAAGCACCAAGTTCTGCTAACCAACAGCATCCCAGGTTGTTTCAAGGCCAAGACCCTGGTCAAGTCCTTCCCCTGGGTCAGACATGCATCGACTCGCGGTTAACCTTGCTCAACCCTGTGGTGGTCCCCTCTGCTCACGGGCCAGGCTCGCACCTGGTGGTCTTGGCCTGACTGTCCTGAGGGCCCCGCACTGCCTGCGTCGCTGCGCTGCTGCTGCGGCACCGGCGGCATGGTAGCAGTTGCAGAGGTGGTGGCAGTGTGGGACGCGAGCTGGTCCATGTAGGCGTCGATCGGCATGTACTCTCCAGTGTCCAGATTCTTGATCCATGATGATGACTGATAGACATCCAGGGCAATCCAAATCAAAGGGTGTCAGCAAGCGCGCATGGCATGCATGGCCGTGAGCTGCCTGGCTGGGCTGGGTTCTGCATGGCTCTGCTGTTGCATTGAATCCCAGGTGCAGTGTTGCGCGCCCGGGCGCGCGGCAGCTGATGCACGAGAGGCGGCATGCGTGTCACACGCTGCCAGGCGCGCACCTGCGCAGGCTGAGATTCGGCCCCCATTGCTGCTGCTGCTGCTGCTGCTGCTGCTGCTGCTGCTGCTGACTGGGTTGTGCCACCAGGCTCGCCGGGAGAGTGGCCCGACATGGTGAACGTGTAGTGTCTTCGCAAATTGGGATGCAACCAAGGAAACAGCCGGGGCCTGTCCTTTTCGATCTGCAGTGGTGTGGGAAGAGAGTAACCCTCACTTTGAATTTACAATCAATACAGACCATTTGTTTTCGGCGCACGCTATGCACAAAGCGCTTTCAATCCAGCGCGAAGAAAATGCCATGCTATCAAGAGCATGAGCAACATTACTGAAGTAAAACCCCAGTCTGACAAGGTGCATGACAGTCCACAATGTTTGCACGTGGCTTTTTTTGAGGCAGGTCCCAGTTGCCGTCGGGAATGGCCAGACTCCGGAGAGCTTTAAAGCCAAGTTCCACATCAAGAGGGCATGACTGAAGGCACAGAATGTGCTCGTCATTGCAAGAGCGGCCGACAAGCGGTTACTGCAGCCACGGCAAAGTCATGTCATTGTTCATCAAACCTGTCGACGTCCACATTGGGGCCCCACCGGGGTGTGCATGCTGCGTGCAGCAGCCCCCACTGCTGTTCCACCTACTGCCTGCTGTCGCTGCTCCCCTGATGCCCACGAACGCTCATGGCCGGAGCAGCGGCCCCACTGCTGCTGCCGATGCAGGTGATCGCTCCAGCGCAGCTCCCACAACTCATGTCCACTTGCGCGGATGCAGCTCTTAAACCACCAACGCCGCTGAACCGGTCTGGCATCTTGCTGACGCTGCACTTGGAACAAGCATCGCCTGAGCTGGGCAGGAGCACCTCTGCAACCAACGCCATTTGCACCACCGACCTGCTGAGTTGCTCTTGACTGCAGCGGACGCTGCAGTTGGCACAGTCACAGCACAAGCTCACGTCCATTTAGGTGGCGGCAGCTCTGTAACTGAAACCGGTGGCGCCACCGGCCCGCTTGACTGGTGCTGTCGCAGCAGGTGCGTCTCTTGGCCATGCCCGGTGGAGCGACCCGCCGTCGAGCGGTCGCCCGACATGGTGCGTTCCAACGCTGAGCCACCGCCCGTCCCCACGCCGGCCGGCGACACGATCGACACCGCCGTCATGTTCATCGGGGATAGCGTGGCATTGTGCGACGTAATGGTTTGTTCTAGCGGGTTCTGGTCGGAGGTCAGGCAGCGGGCCGGGTCTTGGACCCCCCCGTCTGGGTGTACTATGACCTGTACTGGGTAGCCCGTGACAGGCTCTGTATTGCCGAAGGCCGGGTTGTCGTACACGTGCGGCTGGTCGGCCGTTGCCTCCTGGCGGCGCCTGCTGCCGGTGCGGTGGTGGCGGTGGTGGCGGCGGCCGCCCTCTCCCTCGGCCCCTGAGTGGTGGTGGTGGTGGTGATGGTGGTGGTGGCGCTGCCCCCGGCCCTGCGACATCGTGCTGTTCATTGTGCTGTTGAGCGACGGCGGCTGCGTCCTGCCACCTGTCGCGTTGAGGTTGGTGGTCCGCATCGACGCCGCAAGGTTGTCCTGGTAGCTCTTCTGGTTCTGGTCCTTGGTGCACCGCCGCCACAGCCACCAGGTCAGCAGGCCCAGGAGCAGCAGGCCCACCGTGACCGCCACGGGCACGTACCAGGTCCATGCAAGCGAAGACATGGCCGCTGGCGCTGCCTGGTGTCAGTGCCTGAAGCTGCCTGGACACGGGCCACAAAAGACCACTTCTCTGTGGTGGCTGTTGTGGGGAGATGCTGGCCGTTGTGCTGCAGGTTTGCTGTGAGGCCCTCTGGTGCACAGAGCATGGGTATGCATGCAGGAGTTGAGTGCGGTTGTGGCAAATGACCAACTCCGCGAGGCCCACAGGGACATTGCATTTCTGCAGGCTGCGCACCTATTGTCCCAAAGTCACGGTCACAGGCCGCGGTGGAGCGCCGGTTGCGGAACAGGGGTCCCCTTTGCCACAGCGCTTTTCAGCGACGGGAGAAAGCAATTGGGCGCAAACGAGAGCAAGGCGTGCGTGTCGGGATAGCTGGGTTTTTTCCAACTTGCCATAGTGGGCCCACACAACAACGTTTGGTTTTGCAGGTGCCAACCGCACTGTTCTCCCTTGCATTCTAAAGCAATATGGGATCGCACCGCGGGAAGTAGATCGCATAGCGGTGCTGGCCAGCTGCAGTTGGGCCCTCAAGCAGCAACACCATGGTGCAAAGGGCCAGCAACAGGCCTGGCAGCACGTCGTCACGCACAGTCATAGCAGCAGCCAAGTGGTGCATCATCGTGTGCGCTGTGCTTGTTGCATGCGTGCACCTGGCGTACTTTGGGGGCTTCACAATTCGCCCAGGCGCGCTGCGACAGCTGCAGCAGGTCGACGCCGCCCCGCAAGGCTCAGCGCTTACACGCTACGAGCTGTCCACCAGCAGCGGCTCCGCCAGTGGCTCAGCATCCACCAGCAGGAGCAGCAGCGGGGCAAACTGGGCCACACTCATTGCCATGGCATCCCTGCATGAGGAGGCAGGATCAGAGGTGGTGCCGCCTGCCAAGGGCCAGCTGCTGTGCATGGATGCCGATCCGAACTGCGGCGCCATGTGAGGCCTGTCGTGGACAACGGGGGGTTTGGCGCAACAAGCGAAGGGCACTTGCAGTTGGGCATAGCGGAGGGCATGAGTGGAATAAGGCTTACACCAAGAAACAGCGGGTCACTCCTAGCCTGCACCATGCTGTGCCTCTGGGTTACAGGCAGGATGCAACAGACACAGCAGTGTGTCCCATGCACACCAGTGTGTCCCCGAACACAGGGAAAACCGGGCACAGAGCTCTGTTCTGTTCTGGTCAATCAACCAAGCAGGTTGAGGCAAGGCCGATGCAGGAAAGGCACACGTAGAGGTCCAAGTATCAAATGGCGGAGTTGCTGACACCTGGCCTGTGGGTTTGCAGGTTGAAGGATGGCGTGTGCCGTCCCCCCGGCAGTGGGCTGGACCTCCCGTTGTGGACGTGCAAGGTGAGGGTGTGAGCGGGTGTGGAGTGTGGGCGGATAAGAAAGCTGTGTGCGGTGAAGCCGGAAGGCTTGTGCTTGGTAGTACTTGACGTCATGGGATGATGTCCCATGGCCTTGTCTGGGGATATGCTTGGGGAATTGCTTGCTTAAAAGGGAAACTCAAGCCACACAGTGTGTCACGCGAGAGGGATATTCCGCCATTCAAGACGCTGACTCAGCGCCCTGAAGGTGGCCTGGGCTGAGCAAGGTGGGCAAGGGGGCATCACACAGAGCCATTACACAGAGCCTGGACTCGGTCCACCCTCCCTCCACCTGAAATGGCTGCTCCACTTGGGATGGCTGCTGCACCTGGGATAGCTGTTCCCCTCGATCCCCCTCACCGCAGCCCCAAAGTCTAGGACCGGCCTCACCAAAGCCTGAAACAGGTACAAGGTCCAATTGGAGTAGCTGCTCCACCTGACATGGCTGCTGCACCTGGAATAGCTGCTCCCCAAATCTCTTCTTACTCTGCTTTCCTGCGCAGAAATTTTGCGGTGTATGCACGGGCCTCGTCCATGCGATCGCCCAGAGCCTAGACATGGAGATTAAGGCGACTGACCATGTGGCTGTATGGTCTGGCAGCTGCACCGACGAGGAGGAGGAGGAGCAGTGCAAGGAATGGGCAAAGAAGGGGCTGTGCAGCAGCAAGCCGCGGCGCATGCTCAGTGTCTGCAAGGTGAGGTGGGGTGAAGGGAGCGGGAGGGATGGGAAAGGGGGGAGAGAAATAAATGGGCAGAGGAGGCGCTGTTCAGCAGCAAGCCACGGCGCATGCTCAGTGTGTGCAAGTTGAGGGGTGGGGTTAAAGGGAGAGAGGAAGGGAAAAGGGGAGGGTCACACACCACTGCAGCCTCCACACCGTCCGCCAGTGGGTGCTTGTGTGCAGGTGCTTCTGCTGACCTGCTGCAGAGCTTCGCCGGAAGCCTCACGCTTGAACGATCTCATCACTAACTTAAGCGGCTGCACACCCTCCTCACAATCTTCCCCCTTGGCCGCGTGCCTGTCACAATCGACCTGTGGCTTTTGTGCTGGCATTTCAGGCGGCTTCCTTCACAACTTTGGACACATATTAGGAGCCCAAAGCCCCACACCCTGCTCACAACCTTCCCCCTTGGCCGCGTGCCTCTCACACTTGACCTGTGGCGTCTGTGCCGGCATTCCTGATGGCTTCCTTTGCAACTTTCAGCACGAGCTTGGAACACAAATACCCACACCCTGCTCACACTCTTCACACCTCTTGCCACGATTCCCCTCGTGGTCAACCTGAGGCTTCTGTGCCGACATTCTTGATGGCTTCCAGTGCACCTTGCAAAAGGGTTCCTGTACACATTATTCCACACCCTGCTCACACTCTTCACACCTTGCCATGATTCCCCTCGCAGTCATCCTGTGGCTTCTGTGCCGACATTCCCGATGGCTTCCAGCGCACCTTTCAAAACTATTCCAACACACATTATCCCACACCCTGCTCACACTCTTGACACCTTGCCACCATTCCCCTCGCAGTCGACCTGTGGCTTCTGTGCCGACATTCCCGATGGCTTCCACTCTGAGGACGACGCAAAGGCCCTCATGGACAGGAGCAAGGCGATGCTCTGCACTGACTCACTAAACATCTGTCCCTACGTCGCAAAGCTGGACCTCTGCTACTCGGAGGATCACTGGTGGGCGCCCATGGTGTGCCCTGCCAGCTGCAGGATGTGTGACGTACCGGGTGAGGCAGGGCGTGGGGGGCTCGGTGNGAGTAAGGCAGGGCGGAAGGGGACTTGTCGGGCGGCTGGGGGAGGGGCGTAGGTCAAAGGAGTACGGTAAGCAGTCAGGCTGACGCATGGCCTGCCAGCTGCAGGAAGTGTGACGTGCCAGGTGTGCCTGAGTGTGGGGGTCTCTAAAGGGGCGACGCCCCCTTTATCCACCTCTCCTCTTGCCTGCAAACCCTCCTTTGTGCCCTGCCTGCTCAAAACCCTAAAACCCCCTTCCCCCCACCCGCCTGCTGTGTATGCACATGCATAGGTGCATCGCCGACCGTGCACGAGCTGTCCACACTTAGGCCCCTGCAGGAGTGTGAAGACTACAGCAGCCAGTGTGGGGCTTGGAAAGCGCAGATCCAGTGCCTTCACAACCCTAATCACATGGCGATCGTGTGCCCTCGGTACGGAGCAGCGGGTCGGGGAGGGGGTCAAGTGTGCAAGGCCTGAGCAACAGGGCGCTTGTTTGCTTTGGTGTGTCAGTCATGCAACGTTAGCCATACAAAATGAGTTGGGCCATAGGAGCTGATATCCATGAGGCACGCATCATGAGCCTCATGGATTCACACAACATAACACATATAACAAGCCACACTCATCTCAATCACCCCCTCACACACGTCCCCACACTTTCAGGACGTGTGACCTGTGTCAGAACCGGGCAAAGCCCAAGAACAGGAAGACCGTGAGCCCTGATGCCAAGCCCCAAGGGCCAATTATATTAGGTCTGGATGAGACCTCTGCACTCACGACGGCGATGTATGTCTCGAGAGAGTCAACAATGTGCATTGACCGCAGACCGGTGCGTTCGGCGTGCAGAGGGGGAATGCAAGGGAGGAGGGGGAGGAGGGGAAGGGAGGGGAAGGACAGGGAGGGACTGGGGAGGAACGGAAGGCAGGGGAAAGGGGAGGGAGGGGGAGAGGGAGGGAGAGGAGCGAAAGTGAAGGGGTTGAAGTGACGTAGAGCTGCTCTGTGGGTGAAGGACGTCGGGACATTTACGGGCGAGGGGAAGGGGTTGATGCAGCGCTTGTCTTTGAAGGGTGCAGGGGATCACACCCTTCCCACACATCCCACACATCTTCACACCTTGCCCACAATTGCTGCATGTGCAGGACTCGTGCGCTGGTTGGGCGGTTGCGGGCGAGTGCAGGCGCAACCCTGAGTTCATGGCCTCTGAATGCCAGCTCAGCTGCCGTACGTGCATGGGGGCACAGAGGCGGTTGAAGCAGCCCTTGCAGCAGGTGAGGTGCGATTCA
>JAWZTI010000268.1:17083-37343 GCA_039880955.1 Chlamydomonas urium | reverse complement strand
CGCCGCCAGCACGGCGGCGACCTCGGCCTCGGTGGAATTCACAGGGAAGCTGACAGGAAGCTGCCTGGCCGGGGAGCCCCAGGAGGCCGTCAGCTGGAGGCCGACCGACGCGTCGGACAGCAGGGCAGTCCCGGCGGCGGTGGCCGCGGACGCGGTTACGGTGTAACCGATGACGGCGGGCGCGGAGGCGGCGGGCGGGGCGGCAACACGGATCGCCTGTTTTCAGGGGCGGAGGGCGCGGAGTTTATGGGCGAGGTGAATTGTGGCATGAGGTTTTGAAGCGTGCCGCACCGCCTACCGGGACCCTGCTTGTGACATGGATCTCTTCCGCCTGAAGCTACGGAGCGTCTGCAGCGCCCCAGACTGATATCCCATCCCCCAAAGTCTGAGGGGCACTTGCGGCGCGCCTGGGTGATATAAGATCTGGCTAATGACTGGGATCCCCCCCCCTTTCTCACATTCTGACATCCAAGGAGCCCCTGCAACGCACCTGGGTGAGCAGCGACCGCTGAGTCGAAATGGCGATCTGCTGCGTGTCGGGCGTGCTGAAGAACTTGGGCGTGGCGCTGGGCACGGTCACGGCGACCTGGTGGTGGCAGGGACACGAGCAGAGGATGTGGTAGTAGTAGTGTGTTTTACAGTCCTGGGGGGCACCGCTAGGGCGCATAGGACCCCTGCCCAAAAACGGGCAGGATTTCCTGGTACCAACATCGAAAAGGTATAAAGCTGGGTATAAAGCTGGTACAAAGCTGTCAATCTGCTGTGTCATGACATGAGGCATGATCTATGGAACGTTGCCGCTTCCCCTTACACTCAACTGTGCGAAACCGGGGGTGCGGCCACTCATGCACTACGCCAGCTCCAGGACAGTCGCCTGTCTTGACTGCCCTGACGCAACTGGTCCCTGAAAACCACATCCCCCACTGCTCACCTGTGCAAAGCCGGGGGTGCGGCCACTGGTGCACTGCGCGAGCTCCAGGACGACCGCCTGACCGGCCAAGAGGGTGACGGGGCGGGACGAGCCGCGGGACGAGTCCCAGCTGCCGGGGGCGCCGGTGGACGAGGTCAGTGCGACGAGCGAGCGATTGGTGAAGGGCGTGCCCAGGGCCTGCGTGTGGACAGGTTTCGGCAAGTGTCGAATAGAGGGGTGCAAGCGTCAGTTGAGTATAGTGGGGTGCATGGGCGCAGTGATCTAAAGGAGGCCTGACTGATTCAGCTTTCAGCGACTGGGGTTGCTAACGGCTTTGCAGCCTCTGAAGCAGCGAACTCCTAACCACCACAGCAGGACCTACATCCAACCCCCCAAGTAATGTCGGCCAAGCACCCCAGCTTACCGTGACCCAGGTTCTGCGCAGCTCCGCAACCTCCGATGCGGCGACCCAGAACACGTAGTTGCCGCCTGCAGGAGGCTGGAAGAAGGCGACGGAGCGAGTGCAGTACGGTCCCGCCGTGGTGTTGTACAGCTCCATGGGCGTCTCCCAGGTCCCTTGAAGTGTGGAGCGGTTACCGCCGGTCGACTCCACCGTGACAGTGTGACCGAGCATGGCCAGGTCGTCGAAGGAGGTGAAGTTGTAGGGCAGGTACTCAAAGGTGATGCCACGCATGCCCTGGTGGTTGGGGAGCAGCGGGGTCGGAGGTGAGCATGCAGGAAAGGATGGCAAACAAAGCAATGTCAACTTCAAGATTTGCAAAGTGTGATTCAACACCTCAACAACGCTTCGACTCACAGGGTACAGGATCGAGCCGTCGGCCATGGCAACGCTCTGCTGCTGCGGCTGCTGCGCCTGAGAGGGTGTGGAGCAGACGACCGAGCTGTAGGTGGAGGACACCACGCTGCAGGGCTGGCCGCCAACGCTGATGTTGACCGTGTTGCCAAGCTGGGTAAGTGAGGAGTCGGGGAAGCCGCGGCCGCTGATTGTCATGAGGGTGCCACCTATTGCAAACAAGGTGGGAAATGAGGTTGAACACTGCCCATGACTGCCCACCTCACACCTGCCCCGCCCTTACTCACCAGTCTGTCAGCCATCGCTGGGCGACACAGAGGTCACTTCGGGGTACAGCTGGAATAGGCAGGGCTTGCTGCCTTCCTGCTCACCCGTCAGGCTGTCTCTCTTATCTACCCAACATCTGCCCCATCTGCCCTCACTCACCAGCCTGTGAGCCATCGCTGGGCGACACAGAGGTCACCTCGGGGTACAGCTGGAACAGGTAGGGCTTGTTGCCGGTGGCGTCAGCAATGTAGGCGGTGCGCTCAATAACGGGAGAGCCTGTAGGTAGGAGGAGAGCAAGGCAGGAACCACTAAGAGAGGATGATGCAGACAGCAGGAAGAAATGGCATGGGGCTGATAGGATCGGAAGGAACAGGCAGGCGGGAGGAGAGCAAGGCAGGAACCACTAAGAGAGGGAGAAGCGGGAACAGGCAGGAAGAAGAGGCAGGAGAGCAGGTCAGGAGCTGGCAGGAGCAGAAGGAATACCTGTGCAGGGGGAACACACAGGAGCTCAAGCGAACCCATGAGCCACCGGGGGCAGCTTCGCTCTACCTCTCTACCTGTGAGTTGTCGCCCTCCTGGCGTCCCTCGCCTTCTGTGCCACACCGCCCCTCTGGCCCCCTGTGTTTTCTGTGTCCCCTGGCCTCCAGCCCCTCCAACCCCTCACCCAGCAACACACCTCCGCTCAGCAAAGAGCCAAAGCAAACAGAGATCATGCCCTTCCCTACCCTTCCAACCCTCTGGCCAGTGACCCATGGCCCTCAGTCCGCCCACCCCCCGACCAGCCACACACCTCCGCTCAGCGAAGAGCCGAAGTGGACCGTGACGTCGAGGTTTGCGGCAACGCCGAGGCCGGGAACCGACGCGGAGCCAGCGGTGGTGGGATCGTACAGCGAGCAGGTGGCGCGGTACACGTCGTCCTCAAAGTACGCCGAGGGGAAGCTGTGGGGAAGGTGGGGGCGGCGAGGCGGTTACAACTTGATGCGGCATTGCACACTGCCGCCAGTGCCTTCCCTCCTTCACACCTTTCCACCTACTCTGGGAGTCAGCACCTGGCCCCTGCACCAGAGGGCACAGGAAGTGCCCATGATATCCACCCCACTCCCAAGACAGTCCCCATCCCACCTAACAAAAGCATTTGACCCCTGCACCAGAGGGCCCTCGATATTCCCCGTCCCGTACCCAATGCAGTCCCCTGCCCTGCATTCTCGCCTATCATCAGGAATAAGCATCCGGCCTTGGCCGCACAGAGGGATTTGCGCTCCCCCTCGCTTCCCCAAGTCAGGCCCCTGCCCCACCTGGAGTAAGCATTTGGCCCCTGCACCAGAGGTTACAAGGAGTTCCACTAATATTCTCCACCAAGTCAGGCCCCTGCCCCACGTGGAGTAAGCATTCGGCCCCTGCACCAGAGGTTACAAGGAGTTCCACTTGTATTCTCCACCAAGTCAGGACCCTGCCCCACCTGGAGTAAGCATTTGGCCCCTGCACCAGAGGGCACAGGAAGTCGCCGAACGTGATCTCGCTCACGCAGTCGGTACCCCCGCTGCAGCTGCCCCCAATGACGTCTGTGAAGGGGTCGCGGCCGTACAGCGATACGCTGGAGCCGGGCGGACCGGCGGCGGGGCGTACTGCCTTGAGCGCTGCGGCCAGGCAAACAGCAGACAGCACGTGAGTGAAGGAAGAAGGAGAAGGCAATATCAAGGAAGAGGATGGGATGGGGGCGACATCAACGGGCAGAGTTAAACCCATGCCAGCCAAGAGGACACCGCAGTAATGGCAAGGGTCACCTACGGTGACAAGTGCGGAAACGCAAAGGATGGAAGCCGCTGCGTTGCACCCGTATGCCCCGATCACTGACAAGCAAATGCACCCCTCCCTTACGGTCAGCGGGCTGCGCCCCACCCCTAACCCACCCGCAGCCACTGCAAAAGTCAGCTCCTCCTCTCATCCCGTTTACTTACTGGGCGTGGACGAGGCGTTGTAGCTGAAGCAGCACTGGCTGGCAGACTGCGCCCCGTCCACAACAACTGTCACGGTGTAGGTACCCTCATCACCCGCGACTGTCTCGCAGGTGATCACGGAATCAGTGGTGAGGTACGACAGGATGGTACAGGGGTAGGGTCCAATGTACACCTGGTTGCTGCCTTGGTACAGGTCGCGGCTGAAGCCAGAGCCCTGGATGCTCAGCCTGGTGGCATGAAAGGTGTGGGGGAGCTGGGCGTCAGATGCTGTCAAGTCCGCCGCTGGGGTGCTTTCATGTCTGACCCCATGGTGTTAAATATACGGCGGTGGCATTCCAATGGCGCCAGCAGCCTTTGTCGCCAATGGCAACTTGCCATGGCGCGGATGTGGTGTATTCAAGTCGTGATTCAGAATTGGCACGCGTGCCATGCTGTGGGTTACTCCAGGTCCAGGTGCGTGTGGCTGCATGTGGCTGTTGCAGGCTGTTGCATGCAGCCCATGCATGCCTGCCCTTCTGCTGGTGACACTGTTACACACACAGGGACGTACTGATACCTGCCCCAAGCAGGGTGGGATGAGCATGCAACAGGGGCCCTGCCTAAGGCATGCACACTCACCGTACTCCGCCACCAGCAGAGCCGTCTCTCGGGTAGAGATCGCTGATGACGACGCTTTGTTGAGAAGCAACAGTTCTGGCAAGCAGTGCTGCCAATAGCAGCAGCAGCGCTGTCGCGGAGGCGCGACGCGTTGCTGCTGCACATGTCAAGGGCGATGCGCCCGGCATGGCGAGAAGCGTGTGCGAGTTGCTTTGCTAATGCGCTATGTCCATGTGACGACGCCTGCCTGGCTGAGGCTGTCGGAGACCTGTCCTCGCTTGCACCCAAGTTTTTGGGTCGGCGCGTTGTCGATTGCGTAGTATGCGCGCTGAGTCGATGAACAGGTGCAGAGGAGCAGATGTAGATATTGTTCTTGATGAAGTGCAGTGCGGAGGAAGTCCTGGGCCTCCTTCTCCCGCCCTCCCACTCCCGTACGTGCAGTAACGCGCAGCATTTCACAGCGATTTCTTTCTATTGCACATTATTGCGAAACCTTTGCGCTGTTTGCGGCGATGTTTGTTTTCGAGTAATGTCAGACCCTGTTGCGGCGCAACACCAGCCCCCGTGGGCAACATCGGATGGACAAGATCCAGCTGGCTCGTCGTGCGCCAGAAATCGTCTAGTACGCACTTGCTGAACAGCAGGCGAAGCCGCGCTCGCTTTCTGGCCTGGGCATGCGGCGCATGGCGCCTGCACTGCAGGTCCTGCAGCACAATGAAATTCACTTCCCAGTCACCAATTGGGTGATTTTACGTACGTGATTGCCTTCAAGCCAAGCATTTCATGTTGATGTATAGACCCTGCTGAAGTGGTTAATATTCGGTTGCCATCATCTGCGCCCTTGCGCCGCAGCAAGGGGGTGCATAGCAAATCAGCTTTGCAAGTGACTGTTGCTTCCAGCAGAGGCTTGCAACTGGGCAGATCAACTTGACACAGGGATATGGCCTTGGCATCGCTGCCCGTCAGTTGAGATGCAAGCCACCGCTTTGGACGTTGCCATCGTGGGCGGTGGCCCCGCTGGCCTTGCCACCGCATGCGCCATCCGGCGCCGCTGCCCTGAGCTGCGCGTGAGGGTGTTTGAGCGCGCGCCTGCAGTCCAAAGGAAGGGTCAGTGGATGGCACAGCCCATGGAGTGGGTGGCACAGCCCAGGGGCGCTTGTGAAAACAGCAACACCAGATGTAGCATGCCTGCCAGTACATGCCCCGCACTGGCGCCATGCAGGCGCTGGGCTGGGCATGCACCCCAACGGTGTGGCAGCGCTGACCGCCATCGATGCTGACCTGGCGGCCAAACTGTGGTCCAGAGCTTGCAGCACACCCATCATCGCACAGGTGAGCGAGAAACACCAGGGATGCGTGCACAACTTCACGCAGTGCGGCATGTGTGCTATCACTCCTGGCGCCATGGGTGCTAGCACGCAAGCCGGTGGCATGCATGCCTGCAACAGGTGGCAGACCCCTGGCAGGAAACTGCTGGCAGGGTCAAGACTGGTTGATTGGGTTACCAAGCATACGCTGCGTGAGTGACATCCGCAACTCGGCTGCGTCCATTATGATTGCAGAGGGTGGATGCTGAGGACAGCGTGCTGCACGAGGCTCACATGGACTGGGGCAAAAACAAGCCCAAGCAACAGATATTGGAGTACATGCTGTCCTGGTATTCACTCACCAAGGTAGGCAGCGGGATGTGCGTTTTCATCACAAGGAGGGTGGCAAGGTCGTCCTGATGGAGTGGGCATGCATTTGGGGGCGAACAAGCTGAGCAGCAGGTGCTGGAGCACGCGTTGCCGCAGCACGACACTTCCTGACTGATGGTGCTAAATTGCTATTCAACGTGCTGCCCCTCATTGCAGGCGCTGTTCGAGGACCTACCAGGGGGCACGGTCAGCTTTGACCACCGGCTGGCAGGCCTGCAGCTTCCCGACAGCAGCGGCAGTGGCCTCGTCAGGCTGACCTTTGACGTGAACACCGGCCACCCTGGTCACAGCAGCCCCAGCTTACTTGGCTCTGCCCCATCGGAACTGTCAGGGCAGGTATCAGGTGTGCACACTGTGCGCAGCCATCACAACAGTGTGGCAGGCAGCGGCAAGAAGGGCAGCTCGACGACGAGCTCGACCTACTCGGCGCGTGTCGTGCTGGGCTGCGATGGGCTGCTGTCGCCGACAAGGCGGCTGTGGATGCCGGACACACAGGCGCCGACGTTCAAGGGCAACGTCGCGCTGCGGGGGCGCATCCCAACGCAGGCGCTACGGCAGCTGCCGGCTTGGAGCAGTGGTAGTAGCAGCAGCAGCGGTAGCAGCAGCAGGAGTGGCGCCGTGCTGAGCCGCTCGTACGCCAGCCCTGCAGGTAAGCAGGCCTGTGGTAGGGCGTGCCTGCGACTATTCCTGGCACCAATGTATGCCTACGTCCAAGGGCACGTGCCATGTCTTGCTTACTTTGATGCTTTTCCTATGCATAACGGCTGCAGGCTCTGCAAACATTGCACCCTGCGGCACGTGCAAACCCAATGCCCACTTTCCCTGGCCCCTCCTTCACTTGCACCTCCAGGCAAGGGCCACACAGCAATGGTTTACCCCATCAACGACGAGGAGGCAGTATGGGTCATCGGTGTGCCCGTTGCCACGGCACAGGTGCGGGGCTTAAATCTTGTCGACCAGAGCTTAGGGTGCAGGCTCTTGAATCATGATTTGCTCAGGTGCAAGTGGTACAAGCGCCTCCGATTGCCAACGATCCCTGCCTCTGCCTCATGGCGCATGCAACCCCCACACGTGGCGCAGGAGCGTGGCGTGAGCTACGTGCCATATGGTGCACGGCAGCAGGTGGAGGGCAAGCGGGACGACGCCGAGTACCAAGGGGCGCTTGATGATGCTCTTAAGCTGGTAGACCTGTTTGCGCCCAGCCTGAAGCAGGTGGGAGGCTGCAAGGAACAGGGGAGGGAGCGACAGCTATTCTCCAGCAGGCAGGCCGACGCAGCGTTCGATGGCGTTGTGAAAATCTCAAGTAATGAGGCTCGTTTTTCTCAGCATACATAAAGTCCTAGGCGCAGGCAGTGCTGAGTAATGACAGAATACGGCATGTCACGCTAACCCACACCCGCCACACCTGTCCATACCACCCTGTACGTGCAGGTTGTGGAGGCGTGCGAGCCAGGCAGCTGCACCATCAATGGCGCCTACTACCTGCCTGTCCATGCCGTGCCGGAGGCGGAGTTCGGGCGTGGGCCTGTGACACTGCTGGGGGACGCAGCGCACTCAATGTGGGTACTGCAGTGTCTGAACCTTGGCATTGGCAACTGCATTGGCAGGTTTGCTGCCAGATCCAAACGTACACACTTGCAGCTGCACCTGCTGCTGAGGTGCAGCTGTTGCCTGTTCTGACTGTGCTGTCAGAGAGCCTCCTCCTGCCTGGCCCTGTCCTGCTACATCACCGCTGCTGCGTCAGCCCTGACCCCACCCCTGACCACCAACTGCACCCGCAGGCCGATATCAGGCCAGGGCGCCAACCTGGCGCTGGAGGACGCAGCGGTGGTGGCCTACCACCTGCAGCGCCACGGGCCCTGTGAGGCTGCGCTGAGGGCGTACGAGGCGGACCGCGCGCCCCGCTGGCGCCGCATCGCACAATTCATCCGCGACATGCTGGACCGCCCCAAGGAGTCGGCCGGCGCGGCGCTGATGCGCAGGCTGCAGGCGGAGGGCAAGGCGACGGACTACGAGTATGTGGAGGAAGTGCACGGCTTTGTGCACCGCTGCATGATAGGGCCAGCGCAGCTGGGCGTGCGTGTGTGAAGCCTGGAGGTGGATGCCTTTGAAGTTGTCATAGTGATGATAAGTCACATCAGCGCACTGGTGTATGCAAGAACAGCTGGCAACGGTCGGATGCCCAGCCTACCCTGCTGACTCCAACTACTCCAGCGGTACGTTGTGTTTTTCAAAGCACGTTACATGGCTGCGCACTGGTGGGTATGGTTGCCTGCTATTTCACTGTGACACTTGAACGAATGCATCTTTATCTGCAGCGTGCCTCGCTGAAGTGTGCAACTCCGCTCTTGGCAATGCTGAGTTGGCATGTTGCACCCTGCTGGATGGGTAGGAAGTGCTCTGTTGTCGATGTTCCTCTTTTGATGACATATTTTTTACGGAAAACATGCAAAAGGAGGAAGGTCTGGGCAACGCTGTGCCTGCGCAGCCACAGATTGTTGTCAAGGTGATCATAAGCTTGCGAGGTGCACATTCAGCAACACTGCTGCTCTCCTCTTCCTGCACCCCAACGCTTCAGCGTCTGCACCTGTATGAGCCGCGCCTTGGCGGCCAGCACTGCCTGTGCCACCAATAGAATAGGCACAATCTCAAGCCTGTGCAGCAGCGCCCTTGGCCTCAGCCGCTGTCGCAGCATCTGCCGCCGCCTTGGCCTTGGCAGCCAGCGCTGCCTGAACCATCGGTAAAATGGGCATGATCTCAAACCTCTGCAGCAGCTCGCTTGGCCTCAGCCGCTGCCGCAGCCTCTGCGGCCGCCTGAGCCTTGGCGGCCAGCACTGCCTGTGCCAGTGCGTCCACAGAGTCCAGGGTGACTGGTATTGAAGGAGTCATGCTGGACTTAATGAAGATGCTCTTGATGTAACCTGTGCATGACGCATGCAGGGGCGGTGCACCGCGTGGTGATGCAGTGTAAATTGGGGGCGCTGGACACACTCAGCACACGCCAGACACACAATGGATGGCCGATTAGATTCAGGTAAATGAATGGACTCCTCCACGAGCCACCCAGCTGCAGCTCAGCTACCATGCCAAGCACAGAAATGCTGTTGTTTCAGCTGGAGGAGTGGCCCATACTGAGATCAGAGCCTGTCAACAAGCGCCGCTTCATCTCGGCCTCGTCCCACCCTTACCCCACCGACCCCATGTCTGACCTGAGTTTGACCCACACTGCCCCCCTGTTTGGTTAAAACTGCCCCCATGCTCGGCCCTGAGCTGCCCCACCTTCCATGCCAGCACCAGGCAGGCTCGTGGGTCTCAGCTCGAGCAGGGCCGCTGCAAAGGCGCCCACGTTGTCTGCCAGCTGCTGAGGGGTGAAGCTGACCTGCATGCGAGGTGACGATTGGCAGCATCCATAATCAGTAAAACAAATGCAGTGCCTGTTGCAATGCTAAGGGACCCCTGAGGTCGGGGAGGGAGCGAACCGAATCCCCACCCAAAGTGGGTGGGAATGCCCAGGTAGAGCTTGCACTGGGCTAGCTGTGCCTTAGTCCAGGCGACCGCAAGTCAAGGCACCCAAGACAGGTACCCTGTTGTTCACACTTGCCCCCACACACAATCGCACCTTGCCCAGTGCTGCATGGACGATGGCATCCCTGTCCACCCTGAAGTCCAGGCGGCCCCGGCGCATGTCCGTCAGCGCCGTCACCACGTCACTCGTCAGCGTGCCAAGCTACGGTCATAGCAGCAGGTAACTGTGTTAACGCGTAATTGGGTCATCTGGAGCTTATAGCTACCTTGCAACTGCCTGAGGGCCACCCCAGGTTCAGTTCATGCTGCTTCTCCCACTGTACATTGCTGGTCAGCGTGTCAAGCTGCAGTGGCAGGAGTCGTTGAGCAAATGGTGTTCGCAGTTCTCAGTCCAAGCAGAGTAGTCATTTGTAACTTGCAAACAAATGTTTGACAGCCATCCTCGGGTAGAAACCTGTGCGCTGCTTTTTACCTTGTGTACACTGGCCCACACGTTTCCAACTGCCAAGCCTCTGCCCCCCCCTCACCTTGGCATCGGGCATCAGGCCCTTGGGTCCCAGCACCTTGCCAGCCTCCCCTCACCAGCCTCCCCTCACATCCGCCCCAGCATCTTGCCCACTTGTCCAAACGCAGAGATTCCGATTCCTGCATAGAATACTGCAGAAACGCCTCCCTCACCTTGGCATTGGGCATCAGCCCCTTTGGTCCAAGCACCTTGCCAGCCTTGGCCAGTGGCTTCATGAAGTCTGGCGTTGCAATCAGCTTATCGAAGCTTAATGTCTTGCCTCCTGACTCAATAATGGTCTGAATCAAGTCCTCGTCACCGATCACATCGGCGCCTGTGATGTAGTATAGAACAAAGCATGGGATGCATTTTTGTCAAAATTTACTCCTGCACCTCTCTGACCTCTGCCATCAAGGATGCAACATTCACGCCAGCTACTCCAAGCATGTGCTCACCTGCTTGCTTCGCAGCCTCTGCGTCCTCGCCCTTGGCAAACACACAGATTGTGACGGTCTTACCGGTGCCGTGCGGCAGCTGCACTGCTCCCCGCACAATCTGCGACACACAAGGAAAAGAGTATCACAAGTGTTGTACAAAACGACACGCATCTTCGCTGTACAGGATGTACAGGCTAACTTGTTGCGCGAACTGCTACCTCAGTGACCCACAAACACACAAAACCTACTCTCTCCTCTTACTGCTCGCACCTGGTCCGCCTTGCGGGTGTTAACTTTCAGGTTGGCTATCAGCTCAACGGTCTCATTGAAAACGGTGCGATTGCGGGGCCGCCCTGACAGCAGGTCCCGCTCCGTACCCTGCACTCGCGCTGTCGCATTGTCCTGCAAGTGCAGTGCAGCATGTGAGCAGGGCAGAAGCCCAAACAGCCTGCCTTTGTGCCATCAGGCATTGTGACCCCTCGTTAGGACTGCC
Organism: Chlamydomonas urium; assembly: GCA_039880955.1. Taxonomy (NCBI): domain Eukaryota; kingdom Viridiplantae; phylum Chlorophyta; class Chlorophyceae; order Chlamydomonadales; family Chlamydomonadaceae; genus Chlamydomonas; species Chlamydomonas urium. The sequence continues at coordinate 26,140 of JAWZTI010000268.1, read as the reverse complement.
TCCCAACGTGTAACCCTTCCTGCGCCAACAACCCTCCCCGCTAATGATTGTTCTCCCCAACCCAACCCCACCTTGACTTTAAGAAGTGCCTCCACAAATGCTACCGGCGGCTTGGGTACCCGAGTGTTGCTTGTGCCGACGTACTCAGGCAGCACCGTCGGGCGCTGAGGGTCAATGAAGGGCCAGGGTGCGGTGGTCGTCACCTGCCGCCCTCCAAGCACCGGCTTGTTTGCCTGCGTTGGACAGAGAAGAAGGCGCAGGGTGCGCACGCGGTGGCGGCATTCAGCAACACTCCTTGTGGGGGAGAGTTGGCAAAGGTTCCGAGAGGCAGCTACAACACAACCACATGCCGCACAGCCCTGCTTCCCACCCCAGCGCCCACATCCTTGCTTTACGCGTGAGAAGGTGTTTTGACTTGAGCTGAGAAGTTCAACTCTCAACCCTAACTTGGGCCGCTGTTGCCCTCGGGACTGAAGCTGCAAGGGTGTGCACACTCAGCCCCACCTAAGGTCGCCGTTGCTCTCCTATGCGCCCTCACAGTGTCCCCCAGGACTTTAAACACAACGTCACGACTTGGGATGAGGGTTGCACGCCTGACCTCTACCTTGGGCCGCTGTTGCCCTCGGCTGCTGCTGAGCGCCTCTGCCAGCTGCCCCGTCAGCGCATCGCTCGCGTCGCCCTGCGTGTGAAAGGCAGAGCAGCGGCAGCGGTGAGCTGCATTGCTCAAGGCGCAGGTAGCAGCTGATTCCAAAGCACTGCCCCAGCCTTGATGCAGCCCCTGACCCAGCACGAAAGCAGTTGTAGCAACTGTGCTGTCCAATCGTGCTATATGTCATGGTCATGAGGAGTGGCAGTTGTCTGTGCCCAGAGGCAGCTGCATCAGGCTGCATATGTGCCTCTGCAGGCAAGCTGGTGCGATGTTACCTGCTGCAATGTTGAGGCCGGGCTCTGAGCTGCTAGCGATGATGCCCAGCGTGCTGCATGCAGTGCTGACACAGCATCCGCCACTCCTGGGCGTAAGCTGGTTGACGCCTGCTCAATGCATGGGGTGCATGGGCTGGTTAGCGGCCAGGCCAAGGGGTATGCTGCTGATCAGCACTGCTGCCTTGCACACCTCAGCTAGGGGCACAATCAGCGCAGATACCAGGTGCCTTCGCATGGTTAATGCACGCTGCCGAGCGAGTTACAGAAACTGTTGCACAACCACGCTTCAACGTCCGGGGTGAGAATTGGTGCGTTGCAGGAGCCTGCATGTGAGCGTATCGTTGAGGCTCACAGCTATCCGCGTGCTGTGACACTACCATTTCATCCAGCGCAACCATGGGCGTGTTGCAGGATGTGCGCACGGCCATTGAGGAGGCGAAACGCAGCCTGGACAAGCAGGTGGCCAGCCCTGTGTTGCGCATGCTGGTGAGCGCCTTTCAGCTGACCGCCTTGGATACATCTGCTTTGTCCCTCGCAGCGCGCCATTCAGAACCCTGGCATCTCCTGCCTGCCTGCAGATCCAAGGCGCTGCCATTGCAGCTGCATGTTGGGCAGGCGCAGGCCTGCTGTGTGTCGTTGCAGTCTCCCTGGCCCTGGTGCTCAGCATCGCTGCCCTGTCCCTGCTGGGCCTGGGAGCGGTGCTGTTCTTCGTGGCGTTGACCGCAGGTGCCTGGGCGTTTGTGCTCAGCTGGGCCGCGGCATGGGCCTACATCGCCATGTCAACGCTAGGCTGGGCCAGTAAGGCAATGCACAGGTGCGCCTGGGTTCAACTTGCTGAAGCAGGTTGGCGCAAAGTTGCCACCAGTGGTGCGTAGGCACATTCCCCCTTGCAAAAAGGCTGTGAGCGCTTGTTCTGCACAGCTTTCAACCACACTCCCTGGTGTATGTGTGACCCATCAGGTCCTGGGCCAGCCTGGCCAGCCGAGCCCCAGATCCAGCCAGGCGCCGCGCAGTGGGCCCGTCCACACCTTCCAAGGCAACCCCATCGCCAGCAGCCAGTGACACCGCCTCACCACCCACTGGCGCTGCTTCAGCTGCTGACGCTGACGCCAACGGGTCGGGGCACCAGGGACAGGCGGCATCGCAGGACGATGCTTGGAGGAGGCACCAGCTGCCTGCGAGCATCCCGCCGTTAGCGCTGTCAGAGGTTCCCATCCACCAGCAGCCACAGCACCAGCAGACGCAGCAGGCCCAGCAGCAGCAACACCACCACGTGCGCCAGCATCCTGCCGTAACCACCGACCACCACACGGCACCTGCAGCTCACGCTCAACCCCACCCGTCCGCCGCTCCGGTGCCTTTCCCCCAGCACCCTGCCCCCTCAGACCCTGCGCCTGCCTCCAAGGCGGTTGACGTTGACGAACTCCTGTCAGCCTGCACGCAGCAGCGGCTGCCAGCTGGCCCCGCCACAGTGCCTGGAGCTTCATCGCCTCAGCGTCCTCATGCTGGGCATGCTGTGCAGCACCTGGTTAGGCGGAAGGTGTCGCTGCTGCCAGAGGCCCTGTCCCGCCCTGTCCCTGTTCTGTAATTGCGTTTGTGTACTTTTCCCATTGTTTTTATTTTAATTGCCCACTGACTGGTCATCACCTGCTGCGCCTGCGGCTGTACCAGCGCCAGCTATCAGGTTTGCAAGCACAGTACAGCCTGAGTGTGCCTGCGCAAATTCCTTCCTTCCTCCAAGAGTTGTGCTTGTATATGTAGCTATGGCGCTGGCGCGCCTGGATTCTTGAGCGTGTTTTGTTTTGTTGAAGGACGGGCGGGTCTTCACTGCAGTATTGTGGATGGGCACCTGCGAAGACTGTTCAGCTGTTGCTGTGTTGCTGTAACTGATTCATTGACACCCTTGGTCAGAGGAGTGTGCAACACGCAGGTCCGGCGCCTGCTCGACTAGCGGAGGTCAAGACAGTGGTGGAGCCCAAAGCAACCAAATAACTGCCTAACCAGCAATATGTAGCACATATCAGCGCTGCGTCGGGCACATAAAATCAAGCAAGGGCTAATCGGTTGTGAGGATGAGGTCATGTGATCACATTGTCAGCTCATGCCTTGACCAAGGCGCCAGCGCTGACCAACAGCGTCTCCAGCTCGCCGTTGTGTGCCTTGCGTGCGGTGTCGTCGCCGCCACCTACGAGAGCAAGGAGGAGGATATTGCTTAAAGCAAAGCTCGACTAATAAATCTGTCACCTGACCTGCCGCGTGCGCCTCCTGCCGGGTTGAGCAACCAGCCAGTTGTACATCGGCGCCGGCAACAGATTCGGGCCAGCTGAAGCGCAGCTGTGTGTTGCTGCTGCACGACCTTATAACAGCTGGCAGCCTCACCAATGAACGAGCCGCCAACGAACACACGAGGCACAGAGCGGCCACCGGTCACCTGCACGGGTTATCAGGTGGGCGGCATGTTAGCGAATGTCCTCAATCGCCTCTACCAAGCAACCGGCTTGAACTTCACTGCGCCAGCCTCTTCTTCGCGACGCCCTGTGCCGGCTTGATCACAGCCACACCATGTCGAGCAGCCAGTGACCGCCTGCATTGAACGAACCCAGCTTACACATGCTTGCCTACACTGCTGCAACCCCCTGCGCCGTGCCCGAGAACCCACCTCCAGCAGCGCGTCCTGAACCTCATCGCCATCGGTTCTCTGATCCAGCTGTGGGCAGCAGGGAACAGGCCGCAGCGCAGCACGTTTATCGCTCATCCTTGTGTCCTTGATCACAGTCACCCACAAATGCAGTTGCAAGCCAACGGGCCAGCATGTGTTTCCTCTGCACATGGACTGCACTCAGTGTCCTCTCACCTCGACCACCAGGAACTCGCCGTCCTTCAGGAACTGCTTGAGCGCATTCTTGGCCTTGGTGCAGTAGGGGCAGTAGGTCTTGGAGAAAATCACCACCTGCCACATGTTGCACCCACATGGAGGGAAGGCATGAGGTTGGTGGGCACAGCAGCTGCCACGATGCACCCACAGAGCCTCATGTTGGTGGCTGCCGTTCCTTAGCCCACCTTGTTACCCGCAACGGTGCTCAGCACAAACTCCTTCTTTGACATGGCTGCTGGGTGCGTTTGCCTGTGAATAATGCGCTGCAGCGACCGCGTGCCTCTCGTTTTGCGCGTTCGCACATTTCCACACACGCTGACTTTTCCTGGGCAGCATCGGTTTTACAGCGCACAGCGTGAAACGTAGCATGACAGGGCATGGAGGATGGCAGTCATGCAGGACCAACACCTCACCGCCGGCCGCTGGCTCTGCAGCAGCAGCGAGCACCATTGCCCCTGCTGCTCGTACTATTCCTGGCGACGCACGTCTCTAGCTCAATCGCGCAACATGATACAACGACGCCAGCCCTAGCGAGCACGGCTGCAAGAGACGTCCAGGCAGAAACAGCAGCTGTAGCACATGTAAAGAGCGCTGCAGACCAACAGCAGCAGCAGCAGCAGCAGCAGCAGCAGCAGCAGCAGCAAATCGGCGGCAGCACATACAGTGCACTGTGCGTGGTGGCCAAGGATGAGAACAGATACATAGCAGAGTGGGTACAGTACCACAAGTGCCTGGGTGAGTGCGTGGCGGTGATAGCAGTTGCGGTGACAGAGAGTGGGTACAGTACCACAAGTGCCTGGGTGAGTGCGTGGCGGCGATAGCAGTTGCGGTGACAGAGATTGCGTCTGTCCTGAGGGAGCCATGGCTGACAGCTAGTGCAAGAGCACATCCGAGCAGCAAAGGGTGCTCACCACAGTGGCATATTGCGTGCAGGTGTGGGCAGGATATACCTGTATGACCACCAGAGCCGCAAACCCATGTCTGACGAGATACAGAGCTACATACAGGAGGGCGTTGTGAAGTACATACCATTCGAGGGTAAGTGCAGGCCTGAGGCAGCTGATGGCAGAAGCCGTAGGCCGCGACGCACGACATCTTTTGGCAGCTGTGAGGAAGCGACGGGGATGGTGGCTGTGTATGATGCCACCCACGCAGGCAGCCATGTGAGATGGGAGAAGGACGTTTTTGCTGACAACCTCACCAAGTTCTCTGCCACCATCCAGGGCAGCGCCTACAAGGTGAGGCACTGATGGGCTTGACGGCTGTGGGTGCATGGGTGCAGGCATGGATTGCCAGCCTAGGTTGCCAGCTTCAAGTGCATTTAACTGTCTAAGTTTACCAGCTTCAAGTGCATTTAACTGTCTAAGTTTACGGCGCAAAGGCAAGGCCCTGCCGACTGGATTCATGCAGTAGTAGTGCAAAACCATCAATACTCCAGGCCACACTTGGGGAGGCTTGGCTTCAAGGCGTTAGAAGTGCCTACATGTGCCCAAGCTGCCGCGCCAAGCTCAGCCCCCCTCCCTGCCCCTTCCCTTCCCTCGTAGGATTGTCTTCAGCGCTTCTCCGCCCACCACAAATTCATTGGCTTCATCGATGTTGATGAATTCATCGTGTTTCATGACCAGAGCATTGCAAGCATGGACGAATTATTGAAGAGGTGTGTGTTGCAGGGAACAGGTTCAGCTGGCATGTCATGTGCAGTGGCGAGTGTGCAGTGTGCCTTGCCCTGCGCTGTCAAGGCCTGCTGCTCCAACTTGGCGTCTCTCTCACCTGGGTCCTTGCGCAGGTTTGAGCCATTCGCTGGAGTGAGCTTCTATTGGATCATGTTTGGGTCATCTGGGTACAAGCAATCCCCGCAGGGCTGGGTCACACGCTCCTACCTAAAGTGAGTTGCTGCTGCTGGGAGGGCAGCCAATGAGGTTATAGTCGTTGCCTGGGCAATTACATGCCACGTTGTTGACCGATGACAGGGTATCAAATGATACTTGCACCTGGATGACGGTTAACAGGCATGGCTGGGTTCTAAGGGGGGTTCTGGTAATCATGGGGCATGATAGCATGCGTGCCTGCCAGCAAGCTACTGACATATGGCGTGCAGGCCATGACATGCAACTTGTTTGACACGAGCCATCCTTGCTCACCTCCCTGCATAGGTGCCTCCCCCGGAAACGAGGGCAGAACACACAGTTCAAAAGCTTTGTCAACACTGCGTACCAGCCCACCATGTATTCGCCGCACCGCGCCATGTTCGCTGTCAAGGAGCCCAACAGGTGTGTGGAAATGTGAGAAGGAGCAGCCGCCAACCAACGGGGTGTCAGGTTGAAGTCAATCTTTGATCAGCAGGGAAGGCAAGGAGCGGGGAAACACGCTTTTTGGTGCGAGATAGACCTCATGGTGCTGACTTGCGAGGTTTGGCCTGTTGACACGGTATACGCAAGCTGGGCCTGAGTGCCATGTGCCCTGCCCCATGCTCTGCGCTGCAGCTATTTGGTTGATGAGAATTTCCGCCGCATTCCCCCCGGCCGCAACAAGAACAGCACACATGGCTTGGCGGCCATCTACCACTACGCAACCAAGTCTCAACAGGTGTGTGTTGGGGGCGATGGTGGAGGGCGATCAACTGCAGCATGGTGTGGGGGCATTGCAGTTACACCAATGGGGTTCACACTGGCCACTCCCGTCAGGGTATAATGGGGTTAATGGGTTTGTCTGCTTAGTCTGCTGCCATGCTGCCATTCCTGTCCGCCTGGGCTGCGAGCCAGCCTGTGATAGGTGTGACAGGTGCCTGTGACAGCCTGTGACAGGTACTCTTGCGCACGCCCAAGCTTTTCGTTTGACTGCCTCATCAACCGTCATGGTGAATTTGCTTGTGGTGCACACAGGAGTTCGACGTCAAGCGCATGCGGGGCGGCGGCGCTGGCGTCACGCGCCCTGCCCACTTCTTGAAGCGGCTGGACCAGGCGTGCACCGAATGGTGCTTTGGAGCGTCGCTGCTGTATGCACGCCTGTGTGGTGCATGACCTTGCACGCTGCTGCATGGCCCTGGGCAACATGTGGTTGCATTGCGTTTGCGCTGGCCTGGGCCACTGTGTGTGCACCTGTTTGCGTTTGGTTCCCTCATGCTCTAGTAAATTCAGCATCCTCCGCCCGAGGTAGTTGCGGGGAGGAGTTGACGCCCGACTGTGGTGATGCTGTTGCACCGCGGCTGAGCAACCCGATTTGCAGCAGCACCAGGCCCATCTCTTCTCTCCTAGGTAACACAGCCTCTGCGAAGCTGCTGCATGTTAAACCGGCTTTTCGCAACCAGCAATCCCAGTGTAGTGCAAACGGTACGACCCTCGAAGGGCAAGGGAAGGCAACTGTAGGCGTGGGTAGGCTTCGCACCCAACTTGAGCATTCATAAAGCCGTCCCCTTCTCGTCAGCACGGGACACCAAAGAGGCGTAGCGTCCTGCGTCGCCTGATTCCACCCAGACGGACCCTGAAGCGCGCATCACTTGGAGGCCATTTGGACAAAGGGGCACAAACACCCTATCACAGCAGCGCATCAGGCGCCGTTGCGCGCATGCGCATGGCAAGCACCATGCGTGCCCAGCGAGGCATGCTGGGTGCAGTGCTGCTGCTGGCAGCAGTCTCCCATGCAGCAGCACAGGTCAGCATCAGCAGCATCACCACCGCTGGCAGTGCCGGAGGCGGTGTTAGGTGAGAGGCTAGCGATCGGGCGCAGCTTTGAAGCAGGTCGACCGAAATGCTCGTCTGCAACACAAGTGTGCAACAGCCAAGCACAACGCCTCGTCATCGCTGGACAGCCGACAGCGATGACGAGGCGACAGCCGACAGCCTCAACACGCTCATGTGCAAACAGCGCAGCGTCTCACTCAACTGCTTAACCACTGCATGCGGCTCCATGCAGCTGTGCCAGCAATCTGAGCTTCAAATTTCCATGCCGCTCCATTACCTTCAACCTCTTCACACGCAGGATGGTGATCCAGGGTGCTGGGTTCAGCATGGACAGGTACACAGGTGGCAACGTTGTGTCGATCGGGCCCTACCCATGCAACGTCATCAACCACCTTACCAGTGACACCCTCATCACCTGCGAGACGACACCCGGAAATTTTGGCACCTACGTCGTCACAGTGGTGGTGGATGGCGCCTACTCCGCCAGCAGCTGCTGCTTCACATATGACCGCACGCTGACACCAAGTGAGCAAGGGACGCCGCCAACTTGGCGCGGGCATGAACAGCACAGATGGGCGGTGCACCATCGATTCTGTTATCCCCTGGTTCTGTTGCAATTTGCCATGTCATAGCCCTGCAGGATGTATGCAAGAGCTCACGTCAGCCCGGGTGAGCCACCCGTCAGCCTATGCAGCAGCCCAGCAAACCAACCATAAAAAGCAAGTCAGGAGTTCTACCCCTCTCGTTGTACATTACACAACCCGTGAATTCCGCCTGCAGCGCTCAAGGCGGTTTATCCCTCCGCCGGGCCCCCTACTGCCAACGTCAAGATCTATGGTGGGGACCCTGGTCCGTGGTACACACTGGACCAGAGCTGCGCTGCCGCCGAATCCACTGCAGACTGCGTGGGCGAGGTGAGCTGGGCAGACTGGGGGGCAAGGGTAGAGGGGGGGCCATGGGCAGGCAGGGGCTCACAGGTAGAGAAATGGGTTTGAGGCCAACAAGAGCTGCGCTGCCGCCGACTCCACTGCAGACTGCGTGGGCGAGGTGAGCTGGGCAAACAGGGTTTCATAGTGTTTCCTGGGTAGAATGAAGCTCAGCAGTAGACAGGGGTTCAGGCTTTTTTTTAGTTTTTTGCGGGTGGGTTCATGGGCAGACAGGGGTTCACAGGTAGACACGGAATTACAGTCAGGGTAAACGCCAACAGGGTTTTGGAAAGAGCTGTGTGGGTTGCGTGCAACGCACACCCTGTGTGCCTGCATGTTGCTACCCTTCCTGCAGCCAACTTTTGCAGCCACCTGTGCCTGACTCACTCCTGCTTTGGGTGTCGTCTTGATCGACACATCAAACGGCCTGCACTGTTCTAATTCCTCTGATGGCGCTGCTGCTGCCTGCCTGCAGATCACCTTTGGCGACTACCTGTGCCTGACCAACCCCTACAGTGTGGCAACGGTGTTCACCCCGGGGGCCAGGCGCTACGCAGACATTGGCCTGTACCAGCTCAACTGCACGCTCCCAAATGCGACAGCGACGCCGGTAGGGGGGGATGCTGGTGCTGGGGGGGACATAGTTCATGGG
>JAWZTI010000268.1:0-17058 GCA_039880955.1 Chlamydomonas urium | reverse complement strand
GTTTATGGGGTGGGGCAGGCGCTGGGGTCACATAGGTGCGATGCAGGCACCGGCCTGTACCAGCTCAACTGCATGCTGCCTGAAAAGTGGTCAGGGAACCTGACAGGCTCGCAGCTGTGAACACTGCAGAGCTAGGAGAGTGAAAGAAGAGGAGGAGCGGGTCTGGGGGTGTGCCAGAAAGAAAGCCAGGAAGTGGATCTGCAACCAGCAGGTATGGGCACTGCACCTGGCAGGCGGGATTGCATCTCACCCATCCAATCATGCCCTTGCTTCCTTCGTCCCTGCTTCAGGCGCCTGGCCTGGGCGTAGCTCGCTCGGTGAACGTTTCAGTGCACTTTGGCGCCGCCATGCGTGCCGGTTCTCCCGTGATTGAGCGCTCCGCCTACATTGCTGACGCCACCGGCAACAAGCCCTACCTGTTCCAGCTGTACCCCGAGGTTACCTCTGTGTCGCCCAGCGACGGCTCACAGGCTGGTGAGTGAGGCTGGTGCAGGTGTCGAGTGGGGCAGGGTGGCAGCCTGGGGAGTTTTCAGAGAAGCAATCAGCCCTACCTGCTTTAGCTGTGCCCTGAGGTGCACCCCGCTTTATCCCCTCACCCCCCACAGGCGGCACGCTGCTGACTATCACTGGCCGAGGATTCCCCGACTCATCTGCGCCCCTGCTCAAGAATATGGTCAACATCACCATCAAAGGGAAGCCCTGCTCAAAATGAACCTCTCGTTATACACTGCTGAGCCCACTTCTCTGTTTCGCCTGCTCTCCTCACAGGTGGCACGCTACTGACCATCATTGGGCGAGGATTCCCCGACACCTCCGCACCCCTGCTCAACAACGTGGTCAACATCACCATCAAGGGGCAGCCCTGCACCATCGTGTCCTCCAACTACACCACCGTGCTGTGCAGCACGCCTGCCCAGGGGACCCTGGTGCAGCCCACCGTCACCCTTGCCAACGGCACTGTCGTGTACCCCGTGAGTGATGGAATGATAGTATTGGCTGTACTGATGGAACCCTTGCTTGAATGCTTTGCAGCACATTTGGGTGGGCAGAGAGATGATGTGGGGTGTCTGCCCAGTGCACACCTTGCCGATGGCACTTGAGTGTACCCTGTAAATAGCCGTTGCTGGATGACAGCCAGTGGGTGGACAGAGGCATGGTGAGGAGTGTCAGGGCACCCAGGCAATCAGTGCCCTTCTGAGCCATGCCTTGCCCCTCCTTTCGCCCGGCTGTCTTTTCCAGGGCATGCGCGGCATCCAGTTCGAGTACCTCAACTATTCCTTCTCAGGCTCCAGCGACCTGCCCCGCCTGGGCAACACCATCACCGTCGAGAGTACCGGCGGCAATCGCTCCACACTTCAGGGGACCTGGGAGACGCCGCTGCCCCTGTACAGCCAGTCGCAGTACTGCACCCGGTCCTCCGCCTTCTTCAGCCCCCCTGTGGATGGGAATTACACCTTCTGGCTGGCAGGCGATGACGCGCTGCAGCTGCGCGGCACCTGGGCCATGGTGAGCGGTGTAGTAATCCTGTAAGGAGCCAGCTGACAGCGCCATTTCTCATGCCTACTGATTGCCTCAGTGGAAAGCCATTGCCCCCATGTCAGAAGGCCTCTGCCTCTGCTGGGCCTCACTATTGGCTCGCCACCGCGCCCACTTGCCCCCTGCTGCGTGCAAGAACCTGCTTGCTTCCACCAGAAGCCCTCCCCGCCACCGCGCCTCCCGATCAGCTCACCACCCTGCCTTCTTGCCCCTTCCTGCGTGTGACCCAATAGGCCAACGGCACCGTTGCCACTGGCCAGCTGCTTGCCTCAATTGGCAGCGCTACCGCCCCCTACGCCTGGAGCGCCGCCGCTGCCTCCAGCCGCATCACCCTGACCGCAGGACAGGCCATTGTGCTGGAGCTGGCGCAGTGCAACGGTGGCAGCGTGGGCTTTGGCCAGGTGGGTGGTCTAATGGGTTTCCTTGAGACCCTGATGAGGGTGTTGATTGAAAGGGACAGACACACCAAGGGATGGCGGACGGAGGGGCTCAGGCCAGGCCATTGTGCTGGAGCTGGCGCAGTGCAACGGTGGCGGCGCAGGCTTCAGCCAGGTGGGGTGCCATTTGAGGGAACAATTCATCTTATGGTTGGCAGGCAGAGGAACTTACAGTTAGTGCCTCAAAGCTGACCGTCCCAGCCATCCGCCCAGCTCATCATTGTTTGCAATAAGAGCAGGCTTCACGCCATGCAACACCCGCATATCAACTGCATGCCCTGCCCCCTGCTTGTGTCCCTGCGACCCAGGTTGTCGCGACCGCTCCCAGTTCGACGCTTCTCAATACAGGGATCATGCTACAACAACTTGTTGCTCATGTCCTGCTACAACACTTTCTTATCTATGTTCCCTGCCCCCTGCCCCATGCAATGTCATCCAGGTCGCCGTGACTGTGCCCAGCGCCACGCCCAAGTTCTTCAGCACGCCCGACACGCAGCAGATCAACATCAACACCCAGCGCTCACAGTTCGTCCAGGTAAGCTGCATGTAGTGCTTCCTGGGAATGGGATGGCAGATTGGGGCGCTGCAGGTGCTGCTAGGATCTTGAGGGGAGGAGTGTCAGTCACAACCTGGGTGTACGGCCTGCTTGTACGCTTCAGATCACACGTCAATGATGTGACGTCGTAGATGTGCACTCACCGGCTCTCATGCCGTTCTGTCCCATGCGCCTCTTTGCCATACACAGACTGTCAAGGTGCTGACTGGGACTCCCAACCGCACCGGCTACACGTTGACCCTGTCTTCAACCAGTCAGCCGGCGCTGCTGTCAGACCCTTCTGTTGGCGTCCAGCTGTCGGTTTCGGGCGGCAGCAGCAGCCCCGTAGCCTTCAACTTCTCAGTAGCTTCCACTGAAAACCAGGTAGGAAGTGGGGGCCAGTGCAGGATGCAGAGCGGCAAACCAGTTGCTGCGTTGCTGGAAGGGCATGTAGCATGAAATGTGCCGGTGAGGCGCCAAGTGAAAACAGCTACCGCCGATCGGCTTTGGAAGAAACCTACACAACTATCTCGGTGTTCAGCGAAAATTGCCCGCACTTCCTGTCTGTCCTACCATCTGGGCCTGTCTGGTTCACCCTGTCCCCACACTTGCCTCATGGAGGTGACCTTTGCCGTGGCGGCCTGGCCTGCGCCCTGTGCAACTGCTGGAGCTGCAACACACAAAAACGAATGAGTGCATCATGGTTGATAACAGTATAAACCACGCAAATCCACACTTTCTCACACCTGCAGGTCACCTTCGCTGTGGCCTGCGCCCTGGGTAACTGCTATAGCAACCGCGTCCACACCGTCAAGTCCATCAGTGCAACCTCCGTCACTTTCCAGATCGGAGTCAACTCCCTGGAACTGCCAGCCTTCAGCCTGGCCTCTCCGACCCTGGTGGTGCTGCCAACTGGTGAGCGATGGTGCCAGCAGGGGTTGTCTGCAGGAATTGAGGCAGGCGAGGAACTGAGATCTAGGGTCAGGCGTTCAGCCTGGCATCTCCCAGACTTGCGTTGCTACCAACTGGTGAGAGAGGGCAGAGGGTTCTGGGTGTTGACTTAGATGAGGTGGAAACTGAGGTCTGGCGAGTCTGGGGGGTCTGGTGAGTCAAGTCCCTGGCACTGAAAAACTTCAATCCAGCCTTGCCAACCCTGCTGGCGCTGCCAACTGGTGAGGAAGGGTAAGTTTTTGTGGGTGAGTCAATCCTTGCTGCCAGGCTTTCCTACTTCTCTCATACCTGCTGATCCCACACATCTCCGCCCATTCATACCCCTGCGCAGGCCCCCTGTCCACCTCTGCCAGCACTGCCTGCACCTTCGGTGGCAACAGCACCGCCTCCACCCTCGCCGCCGCCGCCAGCCCCACCGCCCCGCCCTCGCCCTCCTCCCTGGCCGCTGCCGTGACCGTGTCCCTCACGGCGCTTGCCTCCGCGTCGCTGCCGGTGGCCCCAAGCGGCGGCGTGTCCGGGAGCGTGACGCTGTCGCTCGTGGGCGGCGACGGCAGCGTTGTCGACGTGCCGCTGTCGGCCAACACCAGCGTCATTGCAAGCGCCGTCCAGCAGCTCGTTGGTGGGTCTAGGCACGCCTGTTCAGCCATATCGATTTCATACAGAACTATACAGAAGTTAATCTACTGTTGAACATACCACAGTATGAGCAACACGCATTTGTGCCAAACCACGGGCTCCCTTGCTGAAGCTTGCCTTCGCCACAACCAGATCTACTCGTCTTGCAGGTGTGTGCCCTGTCCAGGACACAGTCTAGGAGACCCTGCATGATCTGCCTTTGATGGAACACCTGCTTGCCCTTTCTCCCCCTTGTTGCCCCGCCCTTGCAGGTGTGCGCCCTGACCAGGTGACCATCCAGGGCCCCGTGACTGCCGACGGCGCGTTCCTCGCCACCCGCTGGCGCATCACCTTCGCCTTCTGGATGGGCAACAACGTGCCCGTCCTTGCCGCCGTCGCGACCCCTGGTGTTGCGCTGAGTCCTGCCGGAGCCAGCGTGACGGCCGTCGTCACTGCAAGCGCCTCGGCCAACATCACCGGCACCATCCGCATCGGGTAAGACTCCATGACCAGTTGAGCAAGGTCAAGGTGATACCCCCTGAGGCGTGGATTAAGGAAGCCCTACCCATGGTGACCACTTGCGAAGCAGGGGCTAGTGTCAAATAAAAAGAGAGAAGGAGGGCGTGGCTTCAGGGCTGAACAAGGGCTCAGCAGGAAGCCTGTGCCCATGCCACAGGCGTACCGAATCGTTGCAGCTAAATTGCTTGTTCACCATTTTGTCGGAGCAATGACCCCTTTCTACATGACCCCACCCTTCACTGCTCAGGTACGGCAGCCTGTGCGAGTACGTCACCATTGACCCCGCGCTTCAGTCAAACACCGACATCAAGTCCCTCATCCAGAGCCTGCCTGGCATTCCTGCAGGTATGACTTCTGCTCACCTGCAGGCATTGACTGCTGGCTGTCAGCTGTCGATAAATGTAGACCGCTAGCTACCACATGTCCTCTGCCTATTAATGGATGCTACCGCACCCCTGACTGTGAACATCAGCTATTTGATGGCTTGGCCTAGATCAGGTGCCACATCGCATATTTATCACTGCTGCGCCTTTGAATCCTGTCACCTGTATGCAGTACCCTGACTCTAAGCATTGGTTGATGAATCACTGCTGCGCCTTTGACCCCTGTCACCTGTATGCAGTACCCTGACTCTAAGCATTGGTTGATGAATCAATGCTGCTCCTTTGCCTCCTGTCCCCTGTGCGCAGCGCCTCTGAGCGTGACCAAGACTGGCGGCGCTGACACCGGCTACGCCATCACCGTTGTGTTTGACCCCGCCACCAGCCCGGGTCTGCTGCAGCTTCTGGCGGTACAGGTGAGGAGGGTGGGGTGGTGGAACGGGAGTGGCAGGATGGGTGAGGTCGAGAAGCAGGGTAAGGGCAGGTGAGGACGCAAGTGGGTGGTGGAGGAGGAGAGCTCTGCTGCAGCTTCTGGCGGTACAGGTGAGGAGGGTGGGGTGGTGGAAGGGGAGTGGCAGGATGGGTGAGGTCGAGAAGCAGGGTAGGACAGGGCAGGTGGCCCTTAAGGTCAGGTAAGGACGCAAGTGGGCGGGGGAGGAGGAGAGGTCTACTGCAGCTGCTTGCGTGGAAGTGGAGCACTGAAGGGGAGTGGGACAAGGGGACAGTTGAGATACCGCCTGTCACTCCTGCCAAACCGTCTCGCCACAGGGAGGATTACACCATCACCCTGTACCTGTCACTCCTTCTGTCACTGACGCCCTGTCGCCACGCAGGACGTGGTACATCTACTGTCACCAAGTGTAAAAAGAGGGAAGTCGATCACTCTTTTTTGCCCTTGTGCCACTCTCTCCCGCAGGACGCCACGGCCCTGAACGGCACTCAGCTGTCTGTTGGCGTCACCAAGCTGCGCAACGGCTCCACTGACCTGTTCTTCGTCATCCCCACGGAGCTCACCCAGGTGAGGGTGCACTGTGCAGTCAGGGCAGGCTTGTATTGCTATAATGATTGACGATTTGCTTGCCCAGGGCATGAGGTAGCTTGCACAACTGCCACGAACTTTTCCTTGACATCCCAACGGAACGAGGCCTAACATTCAACACAAGCCTGAGCGGCAGCGCCCCTGAACCCTACTCTCGGCTCTTCATTGTGTAGGTGTCCACCACCGTCCCCAATGTGATCGGCCTCACCGCCAACGGCGTCCACGACGCCTGCCTTGCATTCCACCCCCTCGAGTAATCCATCCCCTCGATCACTGTGAACGGTGTTGAAATGATGAATTGCTTCCCTCTGCCCTGCAATGGCGTAGGTGCCCACCACCGTCCCAAACGTCATCGGCCTCACCGTCAACGGCGTCCCCGCCGCCTGCACCGACCCCGCTTCCTGCACCTTCGCCTACAACGCGGCCAAGACGCCCTCCATCACGTCGGTCTCGCCGTCTCCGATCGTCTTCGGCGGCGCCGCCACCATCACACTTACCATCGCGGGCTCGTTCGCCACTGCCACCAGCAGCAACACCCAGGTGGGCGCAGCAGTGACAAAATGGTCCTGGCCAAATCAGGCCAAGGCATGGAGTTTGCAAACTGAGTGCCAGTTGTAATGGGGCGCTGCGCTGTGACGTGTGCAGTAGACGGTGGCCACTGCAGCACCGCCAGTCACCCGCGCGTTGCCGGAGATTAGGTTTGCATCTTTGCATGAGGACACACGGCCTACCGTTGACTAGAGCACTTGAACCCCACACAATCCCACACAATCATCCCACACAATTATCTCACACTTGATGACCAGGTCACGGTGGGCTCCACTGTTTGCGGCAGCCCAACCGTCAGCGCCACCCAGATCACCTGCACGCTCAATAACACCGTGCTGGCAGGCTCACGCAAGGTCAACGTCAACATCTCGCCACTGGGCTATGCGTCTGGCGCACCAAGCACCACCGTTCAGGTGGAAAAAGCGCTGCTTTGATTCATATGCAGTTGTACAATAGCAATAATACCACTCATGGTCCATTGAATGCAAAGCTGCTTTGCTATGAACTGACCTGCAGCGGCTCAGAACCCAATCAATTGTGATGCTTTGTGCCCCCTGTCCTGCTGCAAATTACACTGCTGCGGCTCACACCACGCAACACCTCTTGCCCTGGCAGGTGCTGTCCATCACCGCCGTCAGCCCCTCCACGCTGTCCACACAAGGGTGGACACTGGTGAACATCTCCAGCGATGGTATCGACACCAACTGCACCAACAACGCTGTCACCATTGGTGAGCCCAGACCCGCAGCCACGGTCCCAGCCTGTCTGTAGTATAGTAAGTGCAGTTGCACCCCAAGGGATGCCAAAGGGTACGAGCGCGTTGATCAAGGAAGCTCTGCCAGTGGCTCATGAAATGGGGTGGGGTTGCCGTACAGCACTTGCCAATGTGAAGATGCAGGAGACAACATACTTGGGCAGGGGCCCTATGCGCCCTCACGGTGCCCCCCAAGACTGTAAAGCACACTGCTTTTGATAGAGCCATGCAGAAGCCACCTGCCATGACCAAGTGCCACACTTAGAGGCTTGCTATGCTCACTTTTCTCACCTCTTGTCCTCCTGCTGCTGCATCTCCTGCACCCCAGGCGGCATTGCCAGTGGCATCGTGTCATGCGCCGCTGGCGTCGTGACGGTGGCCTTCCCTGGAGGCGCCGCCTCGGCCTCTGCTGCTGTGGTGCTGTCTGTGCTGGACCCCGCCAACGGACAGATCCTGGACACCAACACGTGGGGCAGCACGGTCACCGTCGCCAGCCCTGGCACATCCATCGCATCCCTCACAGGTGATGGGAGGCAGATGGGCTGTAGGGAGTTGCTTTTGCTTGAAGGCAAAGCATACTGCAAGGACGGAAGACTCATCCGCAACATAGCATGGCGTAACGTAAGGGCGGCTCGGTGCGGCACCACAGCTTAACTGGCGTCCTGCATCTCTGCTGCTCCCTGCCTGCAGATTCCCCTACCACTGGCGCGGGCGGCCTCGTGTCTGCGACCCTGGCTGCTGGCATGGACGCCAGCCTGGTGACCTCCACCTTCCTGCTCCCCGCCTCTGCGCTGGCAAGCGGCACGCCCTCCTACAGTGCGCTGTCCAGCGCTTTTGCCAACAGGTGAGGGGGCTCCGCAGCGGGCCTTAGCAGCTAGGTGACAAGGCATGGCACATGTGAAGGAGCATGGCCCTCTTTACAGAGCGTTGTCTAGCATCTTTGCCAACAGGTGAGGGGGCTCCGCAGCGGGCCTTAGCAGCTAGGTGACAAGGCATGGCACATGTGAAGGAGCATGGCCCTCTTTACAGAGCGCTGTCTAGCATCTTTGCCAGCAGGTGAGAGTGCATTGCATCGAGGTGCAGGCCCTAGCAAACTCAGTGCAGGAAGTTTTGGGACGCCGGTTGCACAGCAATAGCTACAGTGAATGTGATTCCATATGGGTGATCTCATGTACATTATATGTACATTATATGTACATTATATGTACATTATATGTATTACTTTGTTTCTGTTGCTCAAAACTCCTTTCTTCACCCTCCCTTGACCCCTAGTTACATCTGCACCAACACCACCGCCACCTCAGCCACCGCCATCACCTGCAACAGCGGCGCACTGCCCAACAACCAGTACTACCTGGCGGTTGTGTACGCGCCGGTGGGCGGCAGCCCAGTGACGCTGGTTCTCACTTCAACCGCCGTCACCAGCTCCATCACCATTACCGGCATCTCGCCTGCCACCGGCAGCATCGGCGGCGGCACCCCGCTCGTCATCACTGGTAAGGAATGGTGGCTGGATAATGACTTGAGGATCAAGAAGGTTCTCCAACCGTCCTCCCTCCCTCGCTTCCATCTCCTTCCTGCCCACCCGTCCCCCGCAGGCTCCGGTTTCAGCACCATTCTTGACGCATGCATCGTGCTCATTCCCGTGCCAGTTTCCTTCACCCCCTTACCCTCCCTCCACTATGTCACCCCCCCCTGCCCACGCACCTCTTGCAGGCTCAGGCTTCAGCACCACCCTGGATGCCAACGTGGTCCTCATCACCGTGCCAGTTTCCTCCAACTTCCTCAACGGCGTCGTGCTGTGCGACGTAACCGCCGCCAACGCCACGCAGCTCACATGCAGCACGCGCACCTTGGCCGCCACTGACGCCACCGGTGCTGACCAGATGGCCAGGCTGGTGACGCCTCAGGCCACTCCGCCTGCTGCGGTCCAGGTGTGAGGGTATGGTGAGGCAGCTTTGTGCCGGCAGCTGATCCATCCTGTAACCTCAAGGTCTGCCTACTGTTCCAATGCATGCATGCCTTGATGCCACCCTTCCCTCTGCTCACCACCGCCTCCCTGCCTACATCATCCCTGTCCTTCTATGTGCAGGCCGTGCTGTGCGACACAAACTTGACTGAAGCCTCCAAGTATGCATGCTGGTCTGAGGCTCGCACGCCCCGCGCCAACTGCACCGACGCCGGCGGCTGCAACTTTGCGTACACCACTGCCGCCACGCCCTACGTCAGCTCAGTGTCGCCTGTGTCGAGCAGGGGCGGCCTGCCCATCACCGTGTCGGGCACCAACCTGGCCACCGTCACAGCGGTAAGCTCAATGCCTTGTGTGTGTGATCATTGCTGTCGTTGCTGCCACTACCTATGCTGACACTCCTGTTGCCGCCGCTGCTGCTGCTGCTACTGCTGCTGCCGCCAATGCCGCCACCAACGCCACTGCTGCTTATTTCCGTTGTTTTTGCCGCTGCCTGTACCGACCCTGCTGCTGCTGCTGCTGCTGCTGCTGCTATCGTTGCTGTTGCTGCTTCCTACAGGTCCGATTCCTGCAGGGCACCGCCGCCAAGGGCACCTGCCTCAACGTCGTCGCCTCGGCAGCTCAGGTGCGGCCGGTGCACAGTCATAGCAACTTTAGGGTGCCAAGGACCAACAGCCAGAACTACAGCACTGCAAGTGCCCAGCCTCTCTCCCATCAAAGTGCTGCTGCAGCTCCATCTGATTGCACTCTGCACATCCATACGTTGCGAATGGACACTAAACTCCACACATCCTTCTCTCAATGCCGCGATTGCCCCTCTCCACAGGTGACCTGCACCCTGCCAGCGCTGGCCGCCGGCGCCTACACCGTCCAGCTCCTCAAGGCCAACGGCGAGCGCTCTGTGGTCGACCCCAACGGCGGCAGCGCCGCCTTCCTGTCGCAACCCTACATCACAGGCCTGACCGCCAGCTTTGGGTCGGTGGCTGGCGGCAACCCTGTCACCATCACCACCAATGCAACGGTGAGAAGTGCACAGGATGATGCTCTCCAAAGTGCCATTGTCGAGCACACCATCGCACACAACAAGCAGTATCAATACTCACATCATCGAAAGCGGACTTTGAAGCAGTACTTGAGCGCAATTGTAGGTTGATTCGCCGCCCATAAGGTGATGAGCAGAAGTCACCTCAAGGCTTGTGGCCCTTCCCCTCCGCCTGGTGTTGTGTTGGTACAGGGTGACGGCCTGACCACCGGCTTCAACACCGCGTCCCCCTCCAGCAACGTCGTCACCATTGCAGGCCTGCCCTGTGCTGTCGACAGCGCCAGCCTGACTCTCACCAGCCTCACCTGCACGCCCGCCAACGCCTACGGCAAGGTCTACGCAGAGTGAGTGCTGCTCACACATGGTATGGGGTCATGCGCCTCTACATACCAGCACTGCATCATAGCAACGACTTCCACAGGTCCATTCCATCGCCCCAGCAGCGCCTCATGGCAACTAACAAAGCAGTCCATTATTCACAGGATGCTCAGGGCTCTCCTGGTCAATTGACCCTCTGCTGCGGTCACCTGATTTGTTTGGTTGCAAACCATGCACTATGCAGGTACTGGCCTGTCAGTCAGACTAGTGGCTTTCCCGACCCTGCCGTCCTCAGCGTCACGCCTCTTGCCATGCCACCCTATTTCAACGCTAGTCCATGTAACGGCTTGCCACCAACCAACCTTGCAGGTACTGGCCTGTCGGTCAGACTAGCGGCTTCCCCGACCCTGCCGTCCTCAGCCTCACGCCTCCGTCGCTCACCCGCTTTGAGCCTAACGCAAAGCCCAACTGGGGGTCAAGCAGCCCTGACAAGGGGGCGGCCATCCCCGTCGACTACTTTGCGGCGCGCTTCACCTTCTACCTGCCCATCCCCCAGACGGTGAGGGGCTGTGTGATACAAGGGCTAACAGTGCAGAAGAGGGTGACTGCACATCCAGCACAGTCAAGAGCGTGGGCATCCACTTTGTCAGCAGTTACTCATTCATCCACATATGCTCATCACCCACTGTTGTTTCCTGTCCTTCATGCTCTCAACGCTCACAGGCGAGCTACACCTTCTACCTGCACGCCGATGACTACGTCATGCTGTACATCAACGACCGCCTGATTGGGCAGTACACGTGGGGCCTCCCCAGCACCTACAGCACCCAGCTCACGGTGAGCACACTGGTCTCTGTGTAAGGAAACGATCCATTCAAAGGACAAGCAGCTGCTGGTGCCGGGGCTGTCTGACAAACTAAGATGCAGTCCGGCCAGTCGAAAAGGGCATCTCAGATGGAGGGGACAATCAAGGTTCGACATCTGGCGCATTGCCTGCGTACCCTCTCACCTTGCTGTGTTGTCTTGCATCCAATGCCAGTGTGCTTGTTCCACATAGGTGGGTGTTGCCAAGGTGGTGTTGTACTACAAGGAGATGGCCGGCTCTGCATACTTGGCACATTGTCTTTGCACCCTCTCACCCTCTCACCTTGCTGTGCTGCATCTCTTGCTGGCGTGATTGTTCCACAAAGGTGGGTGTTGCCAAGGTGGTGATGTACTACAAGGAGAATGCTGGATCTGCATACGTGTCCATCGCGTGGAACAACGCGACCGGCAGCGGCCAGCAGGACCTGCCCTGGTCTCAGGTGAGGGATGGAGAGGGCTTGGGCCCATTGACGGATTGGGAGGTGGCCCGCGGACCTGCCCAGGTCACAGGTGCGGGATGGACATGGCCAGTTCGTAAGTGGGTCATAAACAGAGTGCGAGGTACCTGCCCTGGTCACAGGTGCGGGATGGACATGGCCAGTTCGTAAGTGGGTCATAAACAGAGTGCGAGGTACCTGCCCAGGTCACAGGTGCGGGATGGACATGGCCAGTTCGTTAGTGGGTCATTAACAGAGTGCGAGGTACCTGCCCTGGTCACAGGTGCGTGGCTGGGGATGATGTCAAGAAGGGTTCGAAGGGGAAGAGTGTAATGTGGCCAGATGGGCCTGCCCTGGTAGCAGGTGGGGGACGGCTTGGGGGATGGGGGGATGGCTTGATGGACAGCGGTCAACACGATGTGCCTTGTAACAGCACTTTCCCGTAACAGCAGACTGGGTTTGCAGCAGGCTGTACCGGCGCTCTTTCAATGCGTGCAACGCGAAAGTCTCACTCGCCGTGCCACCCTGCGGCCCCCAGGTCACTCCGATGGCGCCCGGCACGCTCATCCCCATGCGCGTGTCGGTCAACGGCGTGCCCTCCGTCCACGCCTGCCCCGCCACCGTGCTGGACGTCAGCGGCTCCGGAACCGCCGCGTCCAACGAGGCGTCCTCCATCCCCGCCGCCGCCGACGGCACCTGCGGCTACGTGTACAGCTCGTACCGCACGCCCTCGCTGACGACCGTACTGCCTCCCGTCTTGGGCGGCAACCTCACCCTCACGGGCAACCTCCTGGGCGGCACCGCCACCTCCAGCTACTCCGCAACCGTTGGCGGCGTCGCAGCGAACGTGCTCGCCGTCTCGGGGACAGCATCTGCGCCGGCCGTCACCCTGGCCGCGCCCGGCCTGCCTGCTGGTGTGTGGCCGGTGCGGCTGCTGGTGTCGGGCTACGGCAACACCCGCAACCCCTTTGACTATGGCATGCTCATCAGGTGCGCGCGGGGAATGGTCAATATACTTTGTCAGACCTGATAGAATCTGTATGACTGGCAGCATGATTGATAAGCACGTGGTTCATCATGTGGTTCTGTATGTGTGTTCTGCTGGCTCTGATAACACCACCCTGCACTGCGAAGCGCCTGTTGTTCCGCCACCTACCTAACCACCCACCTGCTCGTCTCTTGGCTCCCCGTAGCACCTCGGTGTCAGTTTCGACAGCCACAGCAGGCGGCGTCAGCTTCAGCAGCGGCGGCAGCGTGTGGGGCGGTGTGACCCTGACCCTCACCGGCAGCGGCTTTGTCCCTACCAGCGCCTCTCAGGTGGGCACAAGGCAAAATGGGATGATGTGTGTGGGTTGTTGACTCGGCAGGCCAGCAGCAGCAGCAGCAGCATTTGCTTTGTTATCAAGCTTTTTTTACCAACGTTGTGGCCGTGGCATCAAGTGCCACCATGATTGTTGAAGTGGCCATATATGACCAAATATCATCACATGCTTGGTGTGTTGCCCCACACCCATGGTCCTTCCATACCCATGGTGGTTTCCCACCCACGGTGCTTCCACACCAACGGTGCTTCCACACCCACGGTGGCCCACACCCTGACAACCATGGTGCTCAACACCCACCCTGCAGGCCAACGGCAAGAGCATGACGGTGCTGTACAACCGCGGCGATGACGCCAACGCCGCGTCCTGGACGGCGACCGTGCTCAGCGCCACGACCGCCTCGCTGCAGGTGCAGGTGGGGCGCTGGTTCAGCGCTGCGCTGCAGCCGGCCAACGTGTCCACGTCCACCGTGTACTTCCAGATCCGCGTCTTCACCACGGTGAGGTCCAGCGCCACATGAATCATAATCAATACTTGATGTGACATTACCATAATCTTCACAAGTATTCGTCACCAGGGTCGACTCGGGGGTTTGTCGATCAGGACGTTGCTGAGCAAGTGTCAGTAGACTGTCCCTAAATCACTGCCTTGTAATGCCGTCCCTGACTGACTGTCGTTGTTATCCAGGGCACTGACGGCAGCGACCCCTCCACCTACAGCACCTACAGCCTCGCATACAGTCGCTCCCTGGCATCCACACCCCAGCTCAGCTCTGTGACACCCTTAACCCTGGCGTCTGCCAGCGCCGGCGGCAGCTTGACCATCGCCTGGTATATGACTGGGGGGTGAGTTGGAGGGAGGACACCCTTGTTAGGAAGTGTGGATAACATTCGTGTGCCTGTGGCTGTGCAGGGCGATTGTGACTCACCTGTGGTGCTTTACTTTATCCAGGAAACAGGACATTGTCTCTCTGACCCACTGGCCTGACTTTAGTGGCAACCGGCAAAGCGTCACACCCTCACCACCCATTGTCCCTCTTTGGCCCCCCATCCCCCCACTCCCATTCCTCGTGCAGGCCCTCGGTCACCAGCGTGGCCGTCGGCAACCCCAGCCTCGCCAGCGTGCAGCTGGTGTCCGGCTCGTCCGTGTTCAACTGCACGTCCCCTACCGTCACCGTTGCCGGCGCCCCATACCAGGGCACGCGCGGCTACACTGAGACCCTGACGTGCACGATGCCCGCGTACCTTCCAGCTGCCGTCTATGCGGTGGGTTGCCCTATTGAAAGAACCACCGTTATTGTCAAAAAGTTGTTGCTCAGAGCCTAGTACTCATCCAGTATATGTTACATCTCTGATGAAAGACGTCATGCCAGGAGCAGGTGTGCTTGCCGCGGCTTCAAATGTGCCTCACTGAAGCGGCTGCTGCTGCCTTGCCCGCCCACCTCCCCCTTGGCCGCAGGTCGCCCTCACCCACCCCAACGTCGGCACCGGATGGTCCTCTGCAACTGCCGTCACCGTGCCCCTGACTGTCACCGGCGCGTCGCCCTCTCGCGGCAGCACTGCCGGTGGCCTCGCCATCACCATCAGCGGCACGGGCTTCAGCAACACAGCCTCCGACAACGCCGTCAGCTTTGGGGGCATCCCATGCACCGTCACTGCCGCCACCCAGACCTCGCTCACATGCGTGACCGGCCCCAACCCATCGGCTGACTCGTCCGTCGTGTCCGGCGCGCTCGTTGCCTCGGCGCTGCCCAGCGCGGCGCCCGCCACTTTCGCGTCAGTTTCTTTCAGTTACGACCCCACGGTTACCGACGCGATCGCGTCCATCAACACCACGCGTGGCTCGACCGCCGGCGGCACGCCGCTGCTCATCAGCGGCACCTTCATGGGCACGCAGACCGATTACACCATCCGCATGGGCAGCGGCGGCGCGACGTGCAGCATCACCAGCTTCAACGCCACCACCATCACGTGCATGTAAGTCCTGACACCATGCATGCCATGCATGCCGCCAAAACACCTTCACCTTGGCTGGCTAGTTGTTCCTAGGAGTAGTGTCTTTGACAAGTTGCCTGCAGTACCGTTGCCTTTGGCACCTTTCAACCCTCTTCAACCGCTGCATGCACTCCCCTCCACAGCACCAGTGCGCCCCCCAGCCCCCTGCCCCTCAACCCGCTGCCCATCTACGTAACCAACGCCAACTACGGCAACGCCGCCGGCTCCTTCACGTACCAGTATGTGGACCTGTGGTCTCGCCGCTCCACTTGGGGCGGCAACCTTCCCCCCATTGACGGCGACTCGGTCTACATTCCAGCCGGTACCACCGTCATGTTGGACGTCAGCCCCCCTCGCCTGTACCTGCTCATAGTGGAGGGCAACCTGGTGTTCGACTCGAACGCCAACGCCAACATCTGGCTGCAGGTGGGCAGTGCATTAGTCTGCCGGCGTGAGCGCCTCCCATGCTCGTATGACTTGCAGTGCGCTGTTATGCTTGCAACGCTAATGCCCATGAGTGGAAATGTTCCCACCTTTTGAACATCACAGGCCAACTACATCCTGATCAAGGGCGGCAACCTGAGCACCGGCACCCCTCCACTGTAAATCACTTCTTGCGATGCACTCTTATGTTTGCAACGCTGACGCGGATTCCTGCCTCTTAAACCTGCACAGGCCAACTACATCCTGATCAAGGGCGGCAACATGAGCGCCGGTACGCCGTCCACGCCCTACGCCGGCAACGCCCGCATCACGCTGTGGGGCGCGCCCAACGATGTGGAGCTGCCCCTGTACGGCAAGAAGGTCATCGCGGTGCGCGACGGCTGGGTCATCCTGCACGGCCAGCACAAGCAGCCCACCTGGACGCAGCTTAACGCCACCGTCAACCCCGGCGACACCTCCATCACCGTCAACGGTGTTGTCAACTGGAGGGCAGGTGAGCCCCTTTGAAGCCTTTTAGGGCACCGTCAAAGCTTGGATGCAAAGTCCTTGGAACGCGGCCAGGGCACGCAGGACCCCCACATTTGGCAGCGCTGCCCAGCTACCTGGCATGTTACATCAGTGAACTATTACGTCTACTGCAACAGGGTCTCTGCAACCCACGTACGCTATTGGCATGTGCAGGGACTGGGCAATGACATATAGGCTAGCTAGCTGACCAAGCAGTGATGACACCTGTCGCACGCCCGCATGCCTACCCCACATTGCCTGCAGGCGACCGCATCGTCATTGCCTCCTCCTCCGTCTACGCCACCGACGTCGACGAGGCGACCGTCATCGCCATCACCACCGACGCCGTTGCCGGCACGTCCACACTCACGCTTGACGCGGCGCTCAAGTACACCCACCTGGGCGTCGTGCTGTCCAACTTCCCGGGCGACGACCGCGGCCACGTGCTTGACATGCGCGCCGAGGTGGCGGTACTGTCCCGCAGCGTCGTCGTCGAAGGCGACCCGACGTCGGCGCAGTACCAGCTGGGCGCGACCGTCATGATCAACACCCCGAGCGGCCGGCCCCGCGCCGGCATCCTCTTTGAGCAGGCGGAGTTCCGGCAGATGGGCCAGGCGTTTGCGCTGGGCCGCTACGCCATCCACTGGCACATGCAGGGCCGCCTGGGATACAAGCAGTACATCCGCGGCTGCGCGGTGCACAACAGCTACAACCGCGCGACGACGGTGCATGGCACGCACGAGGCCATCGTGGAGCACAATGTGGCGTATGACATCATGGGCCACACGTAAGCAGGAGTAGGAGGAGGAGCAGGAGGAGTAGGGGTAGGTGTAGGAGGAGTAGGGG
>JAWZTI010000267.1:0-37506 GCA_039880955.1 Chlamydomonas urium | reverse complement strand
ATCGCCGTCATGTTGTCGCAGCCAACGCCACGTGCCTCCTTGGGGTCGTTGGCCAGGCATGCATCCAGCAGCTCGCAGGATATCTGCGATGGCGCCATGTCCTGGTCCAGGCGCTGTGACACAAAGTCCACCACGTCCTGGTTGGACATCACGTCCCACACGCCGTCGCAGGCAAGCACAAAGAAGCGGTCTTCAGGAGTCAGGGTCAGCTTCTTGATGTCTGCAGCGCACGAAAGAGGCGAGGGGGCCAGGCAGGCGTCAGGAACAGTGTCAGGGAGGCACATGTGCGCACCATGACAGCAAGTTGAAGAGTATTTGTGGCCCGGAGTGATGCTGCTTGGGAGTCGCTGCCTGCAGCTACCTACGCGCAGCTCTTGTTGCATCAGGCAATGCCACAACAAGCGCTGCTGCAACCAAAGCGGAGTCAGCATGAAGTGCACCCAAAACATGCCTGCATGTGTACAAGACCCATGTATAGCCGTGCATGCACCAGGCGTTGTCTCAATCAATGCCCACACACATGACAGTGCATGGAGCCAGTGCACATTGCCAGCCCTTACATGAGCTCCCGCCGTTCACCCATGCACCCATGCGTACCTGGTTGTGCAGTGATGATCTGGTCCTTGGCCGGCAACTCATTATTGCATTTGTAGCGTAGGTCGCCAATGGCTCGGGACAGGTTGAGGTTGCCATTGACACGGCACACCCCTCCCACGTCGCTGAGGAAGCCTCCAGCTGCTACAATGCGTGTGCGCTCCACCTCATGTGCTGGTTTGTGGTCCTCTGACAGCGCAACAGCCTTGCCTGCCCTGCACAGCACACCTCTGGAGTCACCGGCATTGGCGACATACAACTCGTTCCCCCGCTTGACCGCTACCACGGCTGTGCAGCCCGCTTGCACCAACGGTTCTTCGGGGTCAGAAGGGCCCTCGTCAGCCGACTTGGGGCCAGAGCCTTCGCCCGTCCCGTTGCCGTCGCCCATGAAGCGCTTGAGCTGAAACACCCGCTTCAGCAGGTCCAGCGCGTCCATGGCGCCTGCCCCATCGCCGTCGTCCCCGGCCTCGTCCTCCTCCTTGCCCTCCTTCGTCTTGAGCTGCTCCAGCTCCTCCAAGTACTGGCGGTCTTTGAGCATCTCGTCCATGCGGTGAAACACGTTGATCAGCGCGTTGTCCAGCACGCCCTCGTCAAAGTCCTTCATCTTCTGGATTTCCTGCACCATGTAGCGCTGACAAAACTTGGCGACCTCGGCACCCCCATGCCCATCGAAGACGCCGAACAGCGACGTGTTGGGGTCAGTGCGCAGCTGCACCTCGGCCAGGTGAGCGTCCTCCATGGTCCTCCGCCATCCCTGCATCGCGCTGCCGCCAAACTTGACATCCTGCGCCTGGCCCTCCCAGGTCTCCTTGGTCGTGATGGGCGTAGATAGGTACGCGCCCATGGCTGCGGCAGATCAGCTAAGGAGTCCGCTGTTGGATCCGTTGGTCAGCTGCGGCGCTGCGAGCTGGTCAGTGAGGCCGGTCAGACTGCATGCCGACGCAGACTTATGCTGTGCTGACCGCCACCATTATGACGGCCTATGCTGTGGTAGGTGACGCTGCCCTGAGACGCCTGAATCCGTGCACAAACGCCAGCGACGGTGGGTGAGGGTGTGGGTTTTGTGTGACCAGATACTTAATATTACGTATTACATAGACGCCACAGCGGACTAGAGTATTCGCCACCATTGAAGAGAAAGGCGAAAGCACTCTGCATTTCATAATTCGAAAAGCATACAGCAAGCCTAATTGACTCCCAAATCGTCATGGCCAGGATACGAGCAAAAGCAAGCATTATTTTGCTGGGCGGCAGCCGAAAGCCATTGTAAAAGCATGACTAACTGCATGTACCCAACCAGCCGGCAAGATCAGACAAAACAGCACTACACGTGCGCGTATGCGGGGAACGATGGTGCTGGCACCGCCAACATCGATCAACACGCACTTTCATTCTTGACCTTCCTCGTTCAGCCCCGGCGTGAAACAAGGTCACTCTGATTATCTTTTGTGTGCTGTCCACCTCAAGACACAAACGTTAACCTGTCTGCCCTCCACAAGTGCCAGATGCTGAGCCAGTTGAGGCTGAGCCACCCACACCGGCGGACTCGGACACACCCCTGGACAGCTGCAGGCCAGCAGTGCCCTCCGCGCCGGCGCCCGCAAGGCCGCCTGCTGAAGAAATCATAGGTTGACATGATGTTTGCTTCAGCTACTTGATTGTCAAGCTAAAGCGCAGGCAGCGCTGCTACATAGCGGCCATTGCAAGGCTAGCCCGATGGGCACAGCAGTTGCTGGCGATCAACAACGACACACTCAACGAACATGGTGCACGGCTTTGTATTTATGAAGCACTCCCACTCCGTGCTGTTGCCTCACCTGCAGCAGCACTGCTTACGCCAATGTTACTTGCTTGCAGGCCAAGCTGACCCTCCGCTGCTGGCACCAGGCTGATGTGGGTGCCGGCCAAGCTGCTGACAGCGCTGCCCCCATGCAGTGCCTGCAGACCATCAGCCAGCTGGCCCAAAGCTCCAAGGCCGTTGCAGCCAGGCGTGGCCCCCGGGACGCCGCCGTTGCCATTCCATGTCAGGGTGGAGCTCTCTGCACTCATTGCAACATGCACGCATCCAGTGCTCAGCCCACAACCAAGACGCGCCTGCAAGCTGGACCGGGTGCCAAATGCTGACCTTCAGTTCCCCCCGTTCTCAGCTCCACTCACCCAGGTAGCCTCCTAGCTGCATGGTCAGCTGGCGCGCCTGAGACATGTCTGTCTCCCCGAGCTCAGTGCCCAGCACGGAGGCGATGCCAAGCGCATCTGGCACGGCAGGGAAGCACTTGACCAGCAGCGTCGCAGTCTGCACAGGCCTGAACACCTCACGGAACACTGACATGGCAAACTCCAGCAGCATGCGCTGCTCCATGCGCAAGTTATCGCGCAGCTTGATGACAGCCTCATGTGCCTGCGTTCTCAAAGGAAACAGGGCGCACACGGCACGCCGTGACCACTTTGTACCCAGTGACCTGCAAACCCACTGGCAAATGGTTGCACCATACACAGATGAACTTTGACTGACAACTGCTGTCAAGGAGAGGCGCTGCCTATGGGCACGTGATGGCGCACCTTAATGTAGGTGAGAGCGTTCTTGGTTGCGAACGTGTCGTGCGGCAAGTTGGCCTGGATCTGCATGTTCAGTGCCTTGCGCTCCTCCATGACTGGCTCAATCTTGCGCAGGAACGCACGCTTCATCTCCACCGTGTCATGCTTCTGCTGTTCAGTCAAGTCAACGGATTTCTGCGGGGCAGCAAGCAGGCAGGCTAGCAATATCGCAAGAGCCCTTTTGCACAGTTCTGATGAACAGACCACCATGCCACCAGGCAGATGGCCCTGACATCCAGCATCATGCAAGCAAAAAAGTGCAGCAAAACAGACCAGCCCACGATGCTAACGCACCAGGACATTCTTCCACAGCTCCATAACCTCGACCTCGGTGCTGCCAAGGCACTGCCGGGACATGACGATGAACTTGCGCGTCTCCAGTGGCTTCACAACGCCCAGGCGAAGGATCAAGCCACACTGCATGGGCACAGCAGCCAAGGTACAGCAGAGCATATTGTTGATGCAGGGCCCTCAACCCAGAACAGTCCTACACCTGCAACCAGTACAGCCATGAACCCCACTGAATCGGCTTTTGTTACATGCTCAACAGGTGAAATGCTGAGCCAATCTCTGCGTTTCAGCGATCCCGCCCAGAATGGCCTGCACGCTCATCGCTATCTGTCGCCCCAGCAGCAGCACTCACCAAATCCTGCACCAGCACCTCCAGCTCCTGCAGGTTCTCGCTGCCCTCCACCAGCCGCACTGACAGCTCCTTGATGTACAGCTGGTAGATCTACGCGGAGTTAGCAAGCAACCAGCAGAGGCGGTGCCGCAGTGTCCGCCCAACCACAGGCCTGCGCTGCTGCTGCAAATGGCCTGCATGCATTGCTGGCAAATGCAGGGAGAAGCCTCAGCTGACAGTGCATGGGCCCACCTTCAAAATCTGGTCAGACCCAAGCTCCTTGATGTTGTCCGGCGTCAGCTGCACCAAGCGGCCCACCACACCATGCAGCGATGCAGGGTCGCTCTCCACATAGCCAGCGGCCTGCAAGCATTCCAATGCATGCAGTTAAAATGAGACTAGTGCAGCCACAAAGACCTGTGGCTGCTTGGGAACAATGTGGCGTTCCACCCACCTACCCAACGTGCGCAGCGTTTGAGCTGCGCAGGCCGTGTGCTGTGCCTTGCAGACACCGCCATTGAGTCCCAGGCCTCCCGTCTGCCTACCCACAGCGCACCTCCTTGGTCTCCTGCATGACCTGAATCTGCTCGTTGCGCATGTCCAGCACCTTCTCCAAGATGTTGGTGCGGCTGTACAGCGACAGGTTTTCAGACTGCAGCGAGCTGACCTTGGCTGACAAGTCCTCTATTTGCTTGTGCAGCTCTTGAAGCTTGGCCTGCACCATCCAGATGCAGAGAAGGTGCAAGTTTTGCAAGTGCTGCCCAACCATGCATTGTGGGCACAGTGCAACAGCAAGCATCCACAACAAAGGTCCATTGCAAAGCCTCCGGCACAGCGCCTCCTGATTATCGCACCTTCTGCCTCTCCCTGAAGCGCCGCTGTGCCCGCCTGTTCTTCTCTTGCAGCGCCTGGTGCCGCCGTTCTGCATCATCAATGGGA
Source organism: Chlamydomonas urium (assembly GCA_039880955.1). Lineage (NCBI taxonomy): Eukaryota > Viridiplantae > Chlorophyta > Chlorophyceae > Chlamydomonadales > Chlamydomonadaceae > Chlamydomonas > Chlamydomonas urium. The sequence continues at coordinate 32,756 of JAWZTI010000267.1, read as the reverse complement.
CCCGTGTTCTGCCTCTTGCGACCCCTCGGCTCCTCATCAGAAGAACCGTCCTCGCCAGACTCTGACCCTGAGCAGCTCTCCTCACCCTTGCTGCCCTGCTGCTTGCCAGAGGCCTTGCTTCTGCCACTACCGCGCCCACCCTTTGCCGCGCCGCCACCGCCGACGCCGACCTTGGCGGGCAGGGACTGTTGGGCACTTGGGCCCTGCGCGTTCAGCTGTGTCCCAGCTGGCAGCAGGTCCAGGGTACGCTGCTGCAGCTGCTGCTGCTGCAGCAGGGGCTGCTGGTTGAGGAGCTGCTGCAGCTGCTGCTGTTGCAGAAGCGCTGGTTGCTGCTGCAGCAGCTGCTGAAGCTGCTGCTCCTGAAGCTGCTGCTGCAATTGCTGCTGCAGCTGCTGCTGTTGCTGCTGCTGCAGCAGCGCCAGCGTCGTTTGAGCCCCTCCAAGGCCTGAGCCAAGGCCGGCCGTGCCAAACCCCAGCCCATGCTGCTGCAGCTGCTGCCCTCCCAAGCTCAGGGTGGCACCATGGCCCAGCAAGCTGACCTCGCTCACGCCCAGGCGGTGGCCGCGCGCCAGTCCCACGTTGGTGTCGCCATGAACGCTCGAAAGGTAATTGTCGACGAAGTGATCCAGGTCCGTCACCTGTGTCTGCAGGGGTCCAGCCATGGAGGCAGTCAGCGCCGGGACGAGGGCACGCATGCTGCATGAGCGCCTGCTGACTTTTTGCTCACCACCTCCAGAGGGGCATGACCACCCGTGGCCGCTTGCCCAAGGTCCTGCACATTGACGCGCCCAGGCACCGCTAGGCTGTGCCAGCGCCACTCCATGCTAGCCTATCTCAGCACTGAGCAGGGTGTGAACGCCTGCGTGCAGCACCCCTCGACCGCGTAAAGGTGCTTAGCACGGCCCCACTTGCCCTATTGCGGCGCAGTAGGAAATGCGGGGTGGGGCGTGGGGCTGGCAAGAACAGATGCATGCGCGTGATTGGCGTGCCGTGCCAACTTGCCCCCAACTGTGTGGGAACCCACCCCCGCTCTGGTCGACGTCCCGCTCGCTGTTCCTTTGCTTCAAGCCGCCAGCAAGCGAGCCTGTGATCGGCGGTGTGCGGCGAGCATCCGCAGGGGATTACGTCCTGTGGAGGACACAGGTGAAAGACCCGCAGACGGCGAGCAGGCAGCGTGTGTGCTGGACCTAAACACAGGCAACCGATGCCAGGCGCGCCGCTGCTCTACTTTTGGACGTGAGTCATCCACATATGGTTAACGGCCTAGGACATATAACCCAAGCCAAGCGTTGTGCTGCCAAATCTTGCGCGCAAAGGTGTCGCTGTGCGCGGCGGGATCGTTTTCTGGCCTTTCCGCGGTAGGGCTTCCGGCTGGTGTCCTGCCGCTTCATCCCATTTTATTTCACTGACTAGCAAAACACATTGCATACGTTACGAGTGAGACGCCCCTACGCCCCGTCTTGCCCCTCGGCTTTGCTCGGCTTCTTCTTCTTCCTGGGCCCCTGCTTCTTGCCCGAGGGCGAATCAATGCCTGTGGCAGTCACCTGTTGCAGCAGGCAAGATCACCAGGTGGTAATGAGAGCGAAGAGGGAGGCTGAGGCCTGGCAACAGGCCCATGCACATGCAGCATGTGACATGCTGTAAGCATGTGACAAGCTCGCACCCACCGAAGCAGGCAGCTTGACACGCTTCTTCTTGTCCTTGCCCTTGGAAAGCTGCGTCATCCAGTCCGGCACCTCACCACCAGCCTCCTTGACAATGTTTGCAATGGACCGCAGCTGGCCAGCATCGTCCTCGGTGAAGAACGTCACGGCCTCGCCTGCGGTTGCGGTGCAGCAGCAGGGCCAGCATCTGAACAAGCACAACCTTGGCGGCCTCCCGCCGCACTCAGACTGGCCACCCAGGCATGCACAGCCAAGCGCTTGTGCCATCTCTTGCGCCCATAGACTTGCACACAATCCCATCATCCTCAAGCGCATACCTGTCTGCCCTGCACGACCAGTGCGCCCCACTCTGTGTACATAGTCAGCTGTTGAGTTGGGAAAGTCGTAATTGATCACAGTCTTGACGCCGATGAAATCCATGCCTCTGCCAATCAAGTCTGTGGCGATGAGCACCCATGTGCGCCCCAGCCGGAAATTGTCGACCGCTGCGCTGCGTGCTGCGTGGCTCTGCTCTGAGTGTATGCTGTCAACGTGAAGGCCATCATACATCAGCTCGCGGTGAAGGGACTTTGCGCGCTCCTAATGATTGAGAGAGTAGCAAGGGAAGCAGGCACGGCGTGAAGTGTGTTGCCTGGGCTTGCTACAGACAGTTTGCAGGTTGCAAGCTCCAGCACAGCAGGTGCAGGCGACAAAAGTTGAACGTTTGAGTGTGTCTGCCCTTGACCGAGCTATGCTAGTGCAGGGGGTGAGGCATGCGGCCGGACCGAGGCACAAGGCATCATCATGAGTTTCCTCTGTGTCACACAATGGCCACACCTACCTTGGACGCAACGAACACCAGCACCGGGGGCCTCAGTCCCTCGCACAGCAGCTGGCGCAGCGTGGTGAGCTTGCCAGTCTCGCGGCCCACAAACAGCAGCCGCTGCTTCACTGTTGTTGCAGCACTGTTGCGCACCCCAACCGTGATGCGGAGCGGCTGCTGTAGTACAGACCTTGCAGGGCAGAGAGACGAGGGTGGCATGTCGCGCGTTCAGTCCACCATAGTCTCCAATGCTCCTCAGACGTCGATCAATGCAACCTGTGCAAACACGCATCTGCAGACTCCCCCAGTGCGAAATCAATTGCGTCTCAAGCAGGCCTATGCTGCTCTGCCTCGAACCTCACATGCCATTGATGAGCACCCAACATGGCATGTGGCCAGTGCAAATACCAAGCAACACGCACCTGGCCAGCTCCTCCACCTTCTCCGGCAGCGTCGCACTGAACAGCGCTCTGACCACGTCCTTGTGGCTGCAGGCGGCGATGATGCCGTCGACCTGCTCCATGAAGCCCAGCTCAAATAGCTTGTCCGCCTCGTCCAGCACCAGGAACCTTGCCTATGACAACGACCGGCAGAGAGATGGGATGAGGAGGCGGAAGAGTGAAGGGGAGGAGGCATGGCATGCTGCCACCCTCGTTCACATCGATGCTGCCATCGCAGTGGAGGATGGTGGGTCATGCTCAGGGGCAAGGGTGCTTGTCTAACGAATCCCATGAACGGGGCTCAGGACTGGAGCAACCGCATGCAAGGAGGCAAGCATCCAGTTGCAGGTGCTTTGCGGTCGGGAGCAGCGTGCGGAGTGCGTTGCACAGCCACAGGCGGCCTGCTGCTGGCCAGCAACCTGATCACGTGGTCCGCTATAGACCAAGCTGCTGCCAGTACAACGCTGTGCTGTCAGCCCCACCTCGCTCAGGTCGACCTTCTTGGCCTCAATCAAGCTGAGCAGCCGGAGTGGGTTGGCCAGCAGGATGTCCACCTTGCTGAAGTCGCTGCCCGCTGCTGTGGCCTTGCTGAGCAGGCTGCCACGCAGCCCACTGCCGGGCAGCAGCAATTTCAGGCAGCGCGCCTGCTGTGCAGCTAGCTCGTTGGTAGGGCTGAGCACGACAGCCTTGATGGCAGTCGGCCAGTCGCCTGCCTGGCGCATCTTGCGCAGGGAGCACAGGATTGGCACCATGAATGCCAACGTCTTGCCCGAACCTGCCCAGCAAGCACGTCAGGGAAGATGGCATAGGCAGCGTGAGGCAGGTTTGTGCAGGCAGGGTGACACAGGCAGGGTGACACAAGCAGCGTGACACACTACAGGGAGGCGGCCAGCAGCTGCCCAGTGGCCAGCAGCCCAGGGCCTGAGTCAGTGGTCCTACAACAGCACACCAAGAGTTTGACGTTCCCAAACACAGCGCAGCAGCAAACGTCATGCGTGGCATGTACAGCACAAGGGGGCGCTGTTGCACTGCTGCTGCTGCTGCTGCTGCTGCTGGCTTTGACCTGCTGAGGCAGCCCACCCACAGGCGCTACGACCTGAGTGGGATAGCCACTCTCTCTCCACTCCTTAGGGTCACGCCTGCTGCAAACATGCTGAGTTGAGCACCCACCTGTTGGTGCCACCGCCAGCAGCTCGCGGCCAGCCATCAGCATGGGCATAGCCTGCCGCTGAATCGGTGTTGGCTGGTCATACCCAGCCTCTTTCAGTGTCCGTACCAGCCCTGTGGGTGCAGACAGCTTGGAGACGAGCTGCTGAAAGCTGCGCAGGGGTGGAGCGGGGTCATAGCCGCTGACCTTGATCTTGTAGTGCTTGCGCACTGCATTGTCCGCCTCGTTCACGTCTTTGGACTGCACATTCGGGCAGCCAGGGTCAAGCTCATCGTCCTCTTGCTGCTGCTGCTCTTCGTCTTGTGCGGCACTGCAGCCAGCCTGCTCGTCATGCCCTTCCTCTCCTTCGTCAGCGTCAGCAGCTGGCTGACCGCGCTTGCGCTTCTTTTTTTTGCCTAGTGATTGCTCTGGCGGTGCTTGACTGCTGTCTGCTGCCTGGCTGCTGCTGGACTTCGTTGGGAGTGACAAAGCGTCCTTGGCAAAGCGCTTCTTGTTGAATCGCACTCCTCCCGTCAGCAACGCAAAAGCATCTGAGTCCATGGCAATCACAATGGTTCGTTCCTTCGCAAACGGCGGCCTTGTCAGACGCCACACACCCCACGCAACAACGTTCTCCAGCAACCCGGGTGGGTTGAAGTGTCACAGGCCCTGTTGTTTCCCTGCCTGCCATCGATGCTTGTCGGTTGCCTGCGTCTCATTCCCGGCACGCGTGCCGCCGTGGTATGGGGCAGCACACAGTATTCAGCACTGGCACGGGCAGCCGCAGCATGCAACCCTTCATCACAAGCAGCAGCGGGAGCAGCACAGGGCTTGCATGAACCCAGGTGAGCAGCATTGCAAAGCAGGTGCTGGAAGGCATGCGCAACCATCTCATGCCTGATCTTCACGCTGTCTTCTACTGCCAAGCAGGTCTCATCACGAAAGCTGCATGTGTGCCCACTGCCGAGCTCCGACGTCCAGCAACCCCGCTCTTACCTTCAGGCCATTCCACTCATCGCCCTCGACAAACGTGGCCACGACAGGGGTACGTTGCGTGACCCTGTGCACGGCGGACGCCTTGCTGCTGCTCCTCTGCTGATATGCGCAACTCGTTGCGTGGCGTGCTGTTGGGCAGGGCAGCATGGCAATAATGGCGTTTCCAACGGCTGGTATCAGTGGCTTTGGCTGGCTGATGGCGCAACGCAACCTAAATCGAGGTAGGATTAGGCCCGCTGATTCCAAGCTTGCCTTCAGGGGAAAAGCAGGCAAGCGCGGCAATGTGTGTCAGGCTGAACAGCTGCTTCGAGGCACACGTCAAGGCCTTTCGCCGCTTCTGCCGGAACATGGGGTCGCCCTTGCCGCTCTAACTCTGTAAGTGATCCTTTCGCTATTCATCAGCACAATTGGTTGACATCTGCTGGTCACCTAACACATGCAGCCAGGCAGAACAACTGCCATGCACAGCATGTGCCTGCCTATGCACACTTGATCATATTTGCTGGTCATCATCTACCGTCAATGATGCAGAACCTGAGCCGTATGAGGGCGAGTACAACGAGGAGGAGTTTGAGGATGGCGAGTTTGAGGACGTGGTAGGTGCTGCCAGTGCTTGTAATGGCATCAGGCTGCTGTGATGCATATGTTTCATGCATGTGGTTCATGGCAAACCGCGCTCATGTTGCGGGTCATTTGCATTACTATTGCTGCAGGCATTACAGCAAGATCAGGACTGGAGCGAGCTTCCTTTGACTGAGCTGGATGCCGGAGAGGATTGGGAGCTTGGAGAAGGTGAACAAGATGAGGAGCCCGCACCCCGCCAGCCCTAGGTGCATTGTTGGTGTCTTTGAGCTTCATGCCCGCGTTTGAATCGGCTACAGTTTGTGATGTGTGAAGCCGTAGGGTCTTCATGATCGGAGGGCAGGGCTGCCGCACTGCTGCAGGCGAGGCTGGCATGTGTTGGGGTGGCAACTGGCAGCAATCAAGCTGTAGCTTTAGCTGTGTAGCTTTACAAACCCAGTGCGACCAACTGTACAAAGCAAGTCCTTGCAGCTCACATGCGTAATCAACAGCGATGGAATATGAATGTGGAAACAATGACGGGTGAAAGGTTAGGCCTGCGCAAGCATGAACACTCGTGCAGTGTTATCATCAGAGCCTGTCAGAATCATGGAACCATCTGGGCTCAGGCAGATGTCCTGGATGCCAGCAGTGTGGCCATGGAACTGCTTCACTGCAGTCCCAGTCCTCAGGTCCCAGCAGCGTGCCACGCCGTCCAGGCAGGCGGTGAACACCAGCGGCTGCGTTGGGTGCCAGGCCGTGCGGGTTACGACGTCAGGGTGAGCGCCTGCTCCTCTCTGGCTCAGCGGGCCCAGGTCCCAAACCAGGAGCTTGCCGTCCACGCCCGCAGTCGCTGCCAGGGGCAGGTGGTGCGAGAAGCCGACCGACTCCACCGACTCCTCGTGCCCTGCTCATGGCAAGGTGAAGGGAGATGAGCGGCTTCAGTGTGATTGCAGCAGACTGTTGGGTGGGTGCAGTGGGAGGAAGTGCATGGCATGATGATGGCAGCTGGTGGAAGGCTCAGCCAAGGCTGAAATCGTGTCAACATGGCATCTCATGCTCAGAATTTGATGGTACTAGTTAGTCATCCTCGCCTCCTCCATGCACAATCAAGCCGTGCAAAGGTGTCACGCAACACGTGCAAGCGGGTGCAGTCCAGGTGCTGAGGCCTTGCGTGGCTCAGCCAAGGCTGAAATCGTGTCACCATAGCATCACATGCTCAGAATTTGATGGTACTCATGGATCATCATTGCCACAGGCATTGCACTTGGTGCTGGGTTGCTGCCAACAAGGACTAGGGAGTGCAGCGGGATGGCAGCTGGCCGTGCAGTGGCCTGTGCGGCCTCGTCAGGTGCGCATGAAATGGCAAGTAATGTGCAGCACTCCACTGGACAGCGTCTCACCTTCCAAGCCACCCAAGATGCGGCCGTTGAGGATGTTGGACACCCTGACAGACCCATCTTCGCTACCAGTGATGACCGTCGCACAATCCGAGTGGACAGCGGAGCCAGTGATGCCTGTATGCACAGCACGTTTAGAGCACAGCCAGCATCAGCGGCAGCATGCCAACATCACAGCTTCAAGGGTGCACCTGCAGTGATGCTTGTTCTTTTCAACTCATTCTTATCGCAAGAGATTCACTGCAGTAGGTTGGGGCAGCAACTGTAAGCCTCTTATGCCATGCACTGTGGACCCACCTGCTTCGTGGAAGCCATGGCCGTGGATATGCGCCGTGCACTCCCCAGTCTTTGGGTTCCAAGCTCGAAGGCTGTTATCGCCGTCACCGCCTGTTGACACCACTGCCTTGCCATCCGGTGTGAAGTGGCCGGAGGTAACAGGGCCTTGATGCCCCGCAAACACCTGCAGTCACAAGCAGCAGTGCAGCAGGCAACGCAGCTCAGCAACAGCGCAGGCAAGGCAAATGGACGCTTCAACCAATGCATACCTCTGTAGTTATCTCAACCCACCAGCGCTCCTCACAGTGCGCTAAACAGTCCATGCTCACCTGCATGCAGCTGCCTGTCTGTGCAAGCCACATCCACATGGTGAAGTCTTCTGAGCCAGCCAACACAACGTTTCCCTTCGGATGCCACTTCACCCAGTCGACTGAACCGCCTGGGCCTTCAAGCGTCTGCAGAAGGCGCCCGTCGGAAGGGTCCCACACCTTCACGCACCCTGCCAGCAGCAGCGGAAGGGTTGATGCCCGTAAGCGCCTGGCCAGCGTTGAGTGTACTCAGTGTGCAAGCTGTTCTGCCTGGTTGACAACGCCATGCGCTCACTCAAGTCCTGCTCACCTTCCATACCGCCTGTTGCCAGCAGGTTACCCAGGCTGTTGAACGCCAGGGATGCGACGGTGTCCGTGTGCCCGGAGAGCTCTGTCGTGGAAAGAGTTCCAGCAGTGTCCTCAAAAGCATCTTGCCCTACCTGCACAAAGCGCAGCCAATCCACTCATTGGAATAACTCAGGTGCAGCGCAGGTGCGACATCGATGATTGGCTGGACTGGATTGACTACAGTGCTGCATTAAGCTTACTCGCCATAGGAAAGCGTGGTCATCTTGGCCTCCTGTTGCCACCAGGTCGGCGTGTACTGGGCTCCATGCAACAGCCAGCACGGCATCTGCACCACGACAGAGATACACACATCAGCCATTGCGCTGTGCTGCACGACTAGGGCCCACTGTGCTGAAGAACCACCCAAGCTCACCGGTGTGGCCCTCGAACGCGTGGATGGAGTCATCGTCGACCATGGCGTGGTCGCCGCTGGCGCCAACGTGGGCGCCGCCCTCGCCATCGCTCTCGTCATCACTGCTGTCAGGGGGCACGCCGACTGCAGCAGGATGTGCAGGGGGTGGAGCTGTCAGGGCACTGTACCAAAGCAAGCGCTTGTGTAGCTTCAGCATTATCACCCAGCACGCACCATCGCCGTCAAGGTCGTCCAACACCTCGCCGCCAACGAGCTCATCAGGCAGCTCGCCAGCATCAACCTCATCCACGACTTGGCGCGCCATGGTTCTAGGACTTGCGTTGCACAGAAAATGCTCACACCCGCAGAGTATTGGCGGCTATGATTAAGTGTGGACAGTGTGGAGGTGTGAAGCCGGGTATAACGCAATCGAATCTGATGAGCATTACATAAAGCCAGAACAGCAATCTAAAGCAATGAAAGAACTTCATGAATGAGTTTGGGTCAAGAAGTTGCAGGGCAGACTCAGTGCCCGCCCTGACCTGCCGGCTGGCACCACACGCGCCCAAGCTCCGCAGGTGGCCACTCAGCCGCGCCCAGCGCGCCACCAGGCTTCATCTCAAAGGCACAATCCACCAACGACGCCACCTCCCGCAGGTCGTGGCTGACGATGAGCAGTGTACACTGTCGCTTCAGCTCAGCCAGTAGGCTTGCCACCTCTGCCCTCGACTGCCAGTCCAGGCCGGCCAGCGGCTCGTCCAGCAACAGCAGCGACGGCTTGCGTACCAGCTGCACAGCCAGCGCCAGCCGCCGCTGCTGGCCGCCGCTCAGCGCCCAAGGGTGCAGGTGCAGCGGCACATTGCTAAGGCCCACAGCCGCCAGCACGCTCTGCGCTCGGTTGCTGAGCTCCCAGCGCTGCTGGGGCGCGGGCGGCCATGCAAAGCTGAGCTCACTAGCCACCGAGTCGCCCAGGAAGTGGCGCTCTGGAAATTGGAACACGACGCCCACCTTTTGCATGCGCTCTTCCAGAGAGCTGCCGGCTGTCGCTCCCTGTGGACTAGCTGCTGCTGCCAGCGTGGAGGGCTGCTGTCCAATGATGACCTGGCCAGAAGTCTGCTCGCTCAGGCCCGCCAGCAGCTGCAGCAGCGTTGTCTTGCCGGAACCACTGCGGCCAATGATGAGGTTCAGGGTGTTGGCCTGTAGGCTCATGTTGACACCGCTGAGCAACGGCGCCTCTGCACCTGGTGGGTGGAAGCACAGGTCCTTGACTACCACGGCAGACCCAGCAGCGGCCTGCTGCTGCTGCTGTTGTTGTTGCTGCTGATACTGCTGCGCTGCCAGCGCCAGGAACGCCGACAGCATGGGCGATGCAGCAGCCGACGGCGGCAGCTGGCTGCTGCGGCAGAGGGTCCTAATCCGTGTGCGCTTGGCGACCAGTGGCATGCACACGGGTGTCCCATGTGTGCCTACTGGCCGCCGGCAGCGCATGTATGCTGCACCAGCGGCCATCCTGCTGCAGAAATGATTATAAGCCGCCTTGCTGTAGCTGTTCCTACTTGTACTTGAACTTGCTGGCTGCCTGCACAGCTGAAAGCATCAACTCCTGCTCGGCGGCGTCTGCAGCAAGCGTTTGCTTGAAGAAGCGCAAGTTCCGCCTCTTGGTCTTGGCAGCTGACTTGACCGCTAACGCCTCCTGCGCCTTCTTCTGCTGCGCCTTCAGGGCTCGCTTCTTTGCCTTGGCCGCAGCCCCTCCCTTCTTCGCGGCCGCCTGCCCGTGCTGCTGGCTTGCTACTAAAGAGTTCAACTGCTTCTTCACAAGGGCGCTGGACATCTGCGCAGCGGGGACTGTGTGTGTGCAGGCAGGCATGCACTCATGCATGGAAGTGTGGGTGTGTGGCGCGATTGGGGAAGAACAGGCGATTTCCCTGCCCACTGCAGAGCCCCCGCCGCGCTCCAATAGCCCCCCGAAACATTGAGCACAGCTCCTGGCGGTCCCTGAACATGCGGGCTGTCACCAAGGGGCCGCTTGTAGCGTTGCTGGGGTTTCTGCTCTTGTGCAGCGTGGCTGGAGCAGGTGTGCACGCGCCTGCTCGATAATTGTCACGCCCAGAGCTTGCGGCGGGGGGCTGGAGCAATGGGGCTGTTGCAGCTGGCGCCTGCCAGCACAGCAGTCACCCACAAGGGCTTTGCATCAGCGCTCCCAATACTGCACCTCAGCTGATGGATCACTGTCACTGCCTGCCTGCAGATTCCCAGGAGCAGGGCCTCCTAGCAAACCTTAGGGCAGCATGGGCGCAGTCTCTCGACACCCTGTCCAGCTTCGACCTCCTGCACCGCCTTGGGTGGCTGAAGCCGACCCACCCTGCCCAGCCAGACCCCACACCTGAGGCTGATGATACAGACTTTGCAGACGCGGATGACGCATCGGTGCACGTGCACTGGGCATTACTCATCGCCGGCTCAAATGGCTGGGGAAACTACCGTCACCAGGCCGATGTGTGCCACGCATACCAGGTACAATTCCCATAAATTGTACATTACCTGTAAGAGCCCAATCATCTGTTTACAGGATGTTCTGGCAGCCTGCACAGCTGTGTGGCAAGCATCCGTTCAATTTACTGATGTTGTCAAGCGCACCACATCTGCATTGCTGCTGTCACGCCTGCCCTCAGCATGTTCTATGCACGGCTGCTGCTTGGTTGCGCTTAGGTGCTGCGCCGGGGTGGCTACAACCCATCACGCATCGTGGTGATGGTCTATGACGACATTGCCAACAACGCGCTCAACCCCTTCCCTGGGCAGATTTTCAACAGGCCAGGCAAGCTTGTAACTTTGTGTTACAACCATTGCTCGCTTTGTGAATTTCTGCGTACTCCACTGTGCAGAGTATGACGGGCCTTGCAGGTATCAATGTTGCGAGCTGCCCTACCCCAAACCCCACCAGAACCTGCAGAGGCTGGGTAGCCTGCGGCTGCAAGCCCTTGAAACCAGTGCTGTTCTGCCGCATGGTGCAACAGGCGGTCCGGACGTGTACCAGGGCCTGGTGCCAGACTACACTGGTGCCGACGTGACGTCAGAGACCTTTCTGGCTGTGCTGACGGGGAACAAGAACGCGGTGAACGGCAAGGGCAACGGCAAGGTCATCGCCTCAGGGCCCAACGACCGCGTGTTTGTGTTCTACAGTGACCACGGCGCTCCTGGCATCCTGGGCATGCCCTCAGGTACAGGCGGGCGCACAAGTGTGGGCTGTGGCAGGCTTCCCTGGTGGGCCCGTTGAGCATCCCAAGCGCATCTTTGGTACTTGTGGCTTTGTTAAGGATCACAGTCTGTTATGCTGGTTTGTCCTTACTCCTGACATTGCTGCTGCTGCTGCTGCTGCTGCCTGCCTGCCACTACCGCAGGCGGCTTCCTGTACGCCGACCACCTGCTTGATGCCATCAAGGTCAAGCGCCGCAACGGGGGCTTCAAGGAGGTGCGCGCAGCAGGCTAAGAAAAGCATTATGCACTGCCTTCTTAGTACACTGCCTTCCGTGTACACACACTGTGCGCAGCATGGTGCAGGTCTTGGTGTCGCCACATTGCCACACACCCGTCACTTCAGCTGTCCTTGCCACTGACCCTGGACTGGGCTGCTCAACAACATTTGCACACAGTTTTAGCTCAAGTTCTGCTGATGCCCACTCTTGCTGCTGGGTGACCGCTTGTGTTCCTGCAGATGGTGCTGTACATTGAGGCCTGTGAGAGTGGCAGCATGTTTGAAGGCCTGCTTCCCTCCAACCTGGGTGTGTACGCCGTCACTGCCTCCAACTCAGAGGAGTCATCATGGGGAACCTACTGCCCAAGTAAGGCTGGCTGATCGCGCCCCAGCGCAGGTGCACATGGCATGTGGTGCTTGGCGTGTGTGTGCACTGGAACGTGACTCCCGGCAGCCTGACATAAAGAGGCCTTGTTTCATTGGTCTGGTCATGCAACAGGATTGGATAACGCTGGTGTCTGCTTTGATCATGTGACTGCTCTTGGCACACCTGCTCGCGCCCTGCAGTTGGCGACAGGACGTCACAGCCAGACATCATGGGCACCTGTCTGGGCGACCTGTTCAGTGTGGCGTGGATGGAAAACGCAGAGGAGGTTGACTTGCGGATAGAAACGCTTCTTGTGAGTGATGCAGGCCTGGGTTATAGACTGCAGCAATGGCAGTGCCTTACCAGGCGCACCTTAAGCAGGCACACTACTGCAGGACATATTTGTAACAAGGTAGCCGGTGGTGGCAACAGCCGCAGCACCAATTATGCGTGCCTGCTGTTGTTACCCACTCACAACCTGCACCACGCCCTGTGCCTTGCCGCGTGCAGATTCAGTTCTTCCTCGTTCGCATGCGCACGAGCAACAACTTCACCTACATCATGGGCAGCCACGCCATGCAGTTCGGCAACCTGAGGATGCAGAAGGAGCGTGCAGGCGACTACGAGGGCACCGGCAACACGGGTGAGGAAACTCCTGGGGTGCAGGAGGCGAACATTCCTGTTCCAGACAGCTTACATGCCCACCTGCCTTTGATGCATGGCATGGCCTGCAAGTGCTGCCGCTGCGAGCGTCAGCGCCCTGCACTGCCAGCCCTGCCGCCGGCCACGAGGATCAGCGGGACTGTGGGTGTTGCTTGCGAGTAGATGGGCAGGCGCCTTTCTTGCTACCGTGCCGCATTACGGCTTGCCCCTATGCACCCTTTTGCTGCCTGCAGGGCCAGACGCTCCCTCGCAGCTGCTGCTGGCTGCCAGCAACGGCCGCGGCGGCACTGCAGCTGGCGCAAAGAGGCCCCACCATGCGGTGCGGCAGCGAGACGCTGACCTGGAACCGCTGCGCCATCAGTACGCGATGGCTGAAGACCCTGCAAAGAAGGCAGCTGCCAAGGTTGGTAGGGGGCTGAAGGCAGCCTTGCCTGCTGTGTGACACTGCTTGCAGAGCTGCTAACAGAACAAACTGCTCACAGCGACTTGAACAAGTACTAAAGCCTCGTTGGCATTGCAAGCATTGATGAAGGAAACGCCTCTGTGCCTTGGCGCTGCCCTGCTTCCTGCCCCTTTGCCGCAGGATGCTCTGGACACAGAGGTCACCAAGCGCCGCAGCGTGGACCTGACAGTGCAGCGTGCTGCAGCCCAGCTGCTGCGGCACCCCCACGCCTCACCAGTGCTCAAGCACAAGCTGGGCGTAGCGGCGGCGCATGCGTTCAAGCGCAGCAGTGTCGCCAGCCAGCTGCAGCTGCAGCCTGAGCTGCTGGCCGATGCCCTGGCTGACAACGACCTCCTGACGTCACTGTTGGTGACCAGTGCACTGCCTGGGCGGCCAAAGCTGGGCGTGCCTGTTGTGGATGACTGGTCCTGCCTGAGAGCCATGGTGCACCAGTGGGAGAGCAGCTGCGGAGCGATGGACCAGTACGCCATGCGGCACACGCGCTTCCTGGCCAACCTGTGCAATGCAGGCGTTGCTCCGGCGCAGCTCAGCGATGCCCTGCTGGGCTGCTCAGCGCCTCAGCAAGGCGAGGTAGCGACAGCTGCCTAATAAATGGCTGAGCCAAACACCCACCCAATAAGCCCTCACGCACCCTGCATGCCTTGAGTGTTGTTGTTGCTCTTGGGATGCTAACCGCAGGCATGTTGCGTGATGCTGTGTGTAACAGTTGGGTGTTCACTGGCCTGTGGCCAGGCCCATAGCCGACAAGCTAGGCTAAGGATTTGAGCTGCGCAGCTCAGTTCCCGGGCCTCGCCATCTGCGCCCTCTTGTCCACTGTCTTCTGAAGACAGCAGCAAGCGGCCGCCTCTCCTATGTTTGAGCGCCAGCGGCTGGCAACCCAGTAGCTCATTGGCCGCCTGCATGCTGTGGTGTGTAAACCGCCCGGACCTGTACTGAGGTTGTTGGTTCCCCTTGTACCCAGCCTGGCACTCCACGTTTGCTGTTCAGGGTGCCCGCCTCATACATTGCTGAGTCATTGCTCAGGCAAGGACCAATTTTCCTTGTCCCTCTTGTCCAGCTGGGTGCTGTCCATGTGCTTGTACCTTGTCACACACCAAGCTGCCACTTGAGGCCCCCCTTCCGTCTGTACATGTGCTTCATGCAGCTGTTACAGACAAACGGTTGGCTGCTCGCACTTCACTTGCAAGCAGCGTATTGCAAGCATGAACACCCAACACCACTCTAAATGATCTGTTGGCTGGGCTGCGCTTCTCACATGTGATGCAGGAGCAGCCACTGCAGGGTTGGCGCTGACGTGTGGTGTTGCCCATGTGCAAAAATTGCGGGGGTGTGAGATAGGAAGATTTGTGTGAGGGCGGCCCCAGACCGACCTCGTGTTGCGCACGAGCGTGGGCCAACAAGACCTGAGGTGTCAGAGCCACGCAGGGCCTGCGGTGCCTCACGCACGCGCGCCATGGCGATCGTGCATGAGGGCCAGCAGCGTGCGGGTCTTCGCGCCTATGCCCTTTCCTGCACCTACTGCTTCGTCTCTCTGATTTTCGGCATGCAACTGAGTCTATGCGGACCTACAGCGTCGCTACTGGCTGCGCAAACCGGCGGAACGGAGGCAGACCTTGCCCCTGGTGAGCTGGCGCACACGGGTGTGCAGGGACGTCAACAATTCGTGCCTCACCCTGCGCCTCTGCCATGTAGTCCTTGGATGTGGAGGCATTGGCATGATCATAGGTGGCTTGCCATCAGGGTGGATCACAGACCGCTTCCCTGGGCACACGGTCCTCGCCGTGAGCCATTGTGTACAGGCAAGCAGTCAGGAAGCAGCGCTGCTTGCATACTGGTGTTGGCATGGAGTTCCATGAATGCAGCAGTGGCCATGCGTGGATAGTCACCGCCCTGGACAACCCTACTTGCTTCCCCCCTCCTTGCGCAGGGCATCGGCTTTTTCCTCATTCCCCTCTGCCGCAGCGTGACCCAGCTGGCCATTGTGTACGGGACGATCAGCCTGACGTTCTCTGCAACCAACACAGCACTCAACTGCATGGCCATCTGGCTTTTGACACCTGTGCCAGGGCAACCAGAGCCACCCATGACGGTTGCCTTTTTGTTGAACACAGTGAGGTAAGCTGGTGCTGTTCCTGGTGCTGTTGCACCACCTAACTTGCGGCAGAGCAGGTCAGCATGCAGCTCATGGGTCATCTCAGACCCAACACACCTGCCCTCTCGCCGCGCACGCCCCCTCTCATACTCTGGTAATGCGCAATGCTTAGTTGTCCTTCGTTTTTCACGTGACTAACCCTTGGCCCTCACTCCCTCGGAACCACTTCTGCAGTGCCATGTTTGGCGTCGGAGCACTGGCCGCCCCCCAAATAGTGCTGTTGATGGACAAGTACACGGGATCAGGTATGAACATCTTCTACATCGCAGTGGGCATGTCAGCAGTCATCATCCTTGCGTTCAGCATGCTGCCCGCGTCGCCTCGGGCGCCGCCACCGCTCGACGAAGACAGCCTCACACCCAGCACGCCAGGGTCCTACGCCTACTCCACCGTATCGCACTCGAGAGGCTCCCGGCGGCTACCGCCCACAGCAGTGACGATGCCGCAGCCAGTGCTGTCGCGTCAGAACAGCCTGGAGCCGCGCATAGGGGCGCACAGCCGCAACGCCAGCTGGGCGCGGAACCTGCGGCAGAGCAAGAGCGGCGGCAGCAGTGTGCACGGCGACAGCCTGGCGCAGTCGCTGTCGACGGCGCTGCACTCAGGGCAGTCGAACAAGGCCGGGCAGCTGGCGGGCGACGCGGCGGCGCACCTGGTGGTGCACGTGCACCGCGCGCACGAGCACGCCGCCCGGCAGAAGAAGTGGAAGGGGCCGTTCCTGGCGGCAGCGCTGCTGCTCGTGTTTGCCAACATCTCAATTGAGCTTGGTGAGCTGTGGGCAAGGGGTCAGCGGGGGAGGATGGTGGCTGCGGCAGTGTCGCGGCTAGTGGTTTGCACGCAACAGTGGTCATCACACAGATACGAATTCTTGTAATGTTTTGAGCGGTGTCCCTTCACCCCCTCCGCACTTGACCACACCGATTTTTGTGTCAGCACGTGTTGTGGTCCCTTTGTGCAGTGCATTTTACACTGCCCCCTGCAAAATGTGTGGCCGCAGGCTTTGGGAACTGGATCTTCACCTACTGCGTGAGGCAAGCGGACCTCAGTGAAGACGCTGGGCAGCAGATCACGTCGCTGTTCTGGCTGGCCTTCACGCTTGGACGAGTGCCGGCGGTGAGTGGCGGTTGGGTAGGGTGGGGCCTGCAGCCCTGTGCCTGATGGCTGCTCAGGTTCCGGCTTGCTCACTCTTGCAGTGGGTGCCGCTTGCTGATGCATCAGGGCTGGGGCCTCTGGTGCTTGCAGTCAAAAACCCGCCTTGCTGTCACTCCTGGACGTGAGCTTCGCTGATCTTACACATCCAGTACAAACCAGTTCTATATGCATTGTCTGATCAGCACGCTGGCGGACAACCTGCGTGCGATCATAGAGCAGCCAGCGCATGCTGCTAGGTGCTGTTCCAAGCGACAGCCCTTATGAGCTGCTCTGCTTTTGCGACACGCGCACAGATGATCATGGTGGCCTACGTCAGCGTATCAACGATCATGGCGATCACAATGCCACTGGCCATCATTGGGGCATTGGTGCCGCTGGTATTTGAGAAGTCGATGCCCGGCGGGGGCAGCATCCCACCCCCTGGGCCGCTGGGGCTGCCAGGATTCAACGACACCATAGCGGCAGGGGCGGCGTCGGCCGTTGCGCTGTCGGACGACGGCAAGCAGCTGACGACGCTGTTCGTCGTGGTGGCGACGATCCTGGTCGCGTGCGGCTCGGCCGCAGGCACACCCTGCACGCTGAGCCTTGCGACGGAGTACATCACTGTTGACGGGGTGAGCGGCGGCGGGGGCCCTCCTGGGGCGAGGGTGTGTGGAACGCTACGGCTAATTTGCGTGCTTGCGTGAACTGACATTGTGTGTGCCCTTCGCAGCTCGCTGCAGTAGCAGTAGTGGCAGCAGGCGTGGGAGTTTCAAAATCCTGGATGGGAGACGTTGTGCACAGCCATTGCTTCCTCTAGAGTGACACTGCATTTCTCACCAGCTGTCGATATGAAGTCAAAAGTCAATGATGCTCGCCTCTCCCTTTGTCGCCCCGTCTGCAGTTCATCAACGGCCTGATCGGCACTGTCGCGGGTGTTGGCGCCACGACCTTCCCCTACGTGGTTCCCGTCCTGGCCAAGGCCATCCCATCCCTTGGCTTCCAATGCCTGATGGCAGCTACGCTCGTGATGGCACTGCTGCAGATAGGGAGCTTGGTGGCCATGCTGTCCTTTGGCAAGGCCATGGGCAGGATGGCGGATTTTGACGAAACCTTGGAGGCGGATCACGAGCAATACCACCACCAGCATCACCACCACCACCACATAGAAAATCATGGGGATAGCCCGCCGCAACGCATCTGCTCGCGCATCTCGGAGAAGCCGTCACAGCTTGAAGAGCCGCTGCTGCAACAAACAGGGCCGCCATAGCTTGGCTGATGCCAACCACGATGAGCAGATGCCAGTGTACAGCTACAGCTAACTGAATTAAGGACAGATCAGCAGCGCACAGGCTCGGCTGCCGACATCCTTTTTGCTTGCATTGCAACACGCGCTTGCCGCGTCCTGGTGCCAACACATGCCTGCCACCTGTAGCAGCTTGATATGAGAAGTGTGGGTTTGTTTACTTTGATGCACTTCTGCTCTGCAGAAGCAGTAGGGCCAGCACTTCAGCTGAGTGGCGCAGGTTGAGGGCAAATCTAGAGTAGCTGTGGGACGAGGGCCGCAACAAACTGTGACAGAGCACACATGTTACAATTGACATAGCATCCTGGCATGCAATCTATTAGATAGGCGAGGCACACGGTACCTGCAAACAACAAACTATGGTGGAAAACAACGAGCACCCTCCCCCGCCTGATAAGCTAGTGAACAAGCTATGCAGCTGTGCGCCCGCCAGTCACCACTGTGGAACGCCATCCACCTTGTTGGCACACAAGGGCCGCGCCGGTGCGTGCCGCTTCTAACAACACCTTGCAGCGTGGTCATGCTGGTCTACGTCAGCGCAGTGACCGCAGCGATCCAAGGACACTCCAAGCAAACGGCTGCCGTGAGGGCCAAGTTAAATGTGTGAATTGCCGCGCATCGGGCATGCTCTACTTGCTGACCCACAGCTGCGTCGTCTTGGACCTGCGGCCGGGGGACAGAACATCGCGTCAATGAACAGGCGCATGTACGCGGCGTGGGCGTGGTTGTGCACAACTGACAAGCCGAGGGCGGGCTGCTGGCTGGCCTGGCACCCTCTTCCAACACCAGGCACCCACCTGTAAATGCGCTTCTGCAGCTGCAGCAGTCCGTACAGCAGGCCCTCCGCGGTGGGAGGGCAGCCAGGTACGTAGATGTCGACCTACAAACATAGAGAGCAGCAGGCCCTTGTCAACAACCCCTTCCACCATCCCGCAGTGCCCCTTACATCTGATGAACAAGCGTGAGGATGTTTTTGCTTTCCCCTTGAGCCTCACCGGCACGATGCGGTCGCATCCTCGCACAACTGCATAGGAGTAGTGGTAGTAGCCGCCACCATTGGCACAGCTGCCCATGGACACCACCCACTTGGGCTCAGGCATCTGGTCATACACCTTGCGCAGTGCTGGTGCCATCTTGTTGGTCAGCGTGCCTGCCACAATCATGACGTCTGACTGGCGTGGCGAGGGACGGAAGATGATGCCGAAGCGGTCCAGGTCGTATCTGCATGCGTGCAGCGCGAAACCTATGCTTGACACTGCGCATGGCACGAACCTCATGCATCCACACACACCAGCGACGTTGCGCAAAGGGATGGCAAATCAGCGCAGCGTCTATGCCTCACCTGCTGGCGCCCGCATGCATCATCTCCACGGCACAGCACGCAAGACCGAAAGTCATGGGCCACATGGAGCCGGCGCGCGCCCAGTTCACCACGGTGTCCACCTTGGACACGACAAACTCCAACGGCTTGGAGATGGACTTGGCCATCGTGCTGATGCGAGCTATGTGTGTTGATGTCAGGTGCACGAGCTGGCCAAGTGGGGAAACACCGCGCCGCGACTGCTCCTGCGATGTGCAGGCAATTAGGCGAGTCCCTTTCTCCGGGTGCGCAGAGTGCATGCACAGTGGCACGGCGACACCAAGGGTGTGGGACAGGAATTGTTTGTAACTCAGGCTTGCCGAGCAGACACCGTACATTGCATAGTATTCTGTAGATTCGCTATATTTGGAAATCCATGGCTGCATGCAAGCTGCCAGTGCAACGGCGCTGTCATCGCTGATCATCTCACCTCCCTGAGTCTCCTGGTCACCTGGTGAGTCTCTGAGGCTCGCCAACTGGTTGCATCTTTGAAGGTAAGCTCAGGAGCTCCTTGCAAACAGGTGATGAGAGAACGCATACTGGCCAGTGGGTGCACTGCAGTGCACTAGCAGTGCATGCAATTGCGTAGTGCGAGTCATGAAAGCCTTCAAACCAACTTTTCTCGATACTGGGGGAATATGGCTGGCAACGGATGCTGCCGGCAACTTGCAAGCCGTCTGAAATGCGGCTCTCACAAAATCACCCCACTTGCGTCGGTGTGGCAAGCTGTGTCATGCACCAAGCAGGACTCCGAACCCTGAAGGTTCAACATCACTCTGACACCCGAGCATATGGATGCATGGTGAGCAGGCTGTTAGCAAGCAAAAATGTCGCAAAGCAAGCGAATGGCCATCCACACTGTACTAGAGGGCACACTGCAACAATACCTCACGCCACAAAATCGCGTCGCATCAAGGCAGCTACACTGCGATGCATCGAGCATGAAAGAAACACGTACACACACAGACTTGTACATGTTCTGCACCCTACAGTAACCAGCGGTAGCAAGTGCACCTAGTGCACGATCAGGCGGAAAGGCCAGACCTCACAAAGCGTAGCTTCGCAGCCACGTCCGGCCGTCCTCAATGGGGACTCACCAGCGCAACACACCAACCGCTGGCCGACCGGCAAACGACATCAGCGGCGCCCCCTGCTGCCCTCAGGGCCCATGGCATGCGAAGCCGCAGGCTGCTGCACATCGAAGCGGAAGAAGTCGTGCGCGGCGCTGATGGGGCCGTCGTAATAGCGCCGTGCCTCCTGCATGAGCCGGGAGATCGCTCTGTCCTGCTCCGCAGCCTCGGCGTCGGCGTCCGCGGGGCGCTCCCGCCATGCGCCAGGCTTGCCTCCTCGCCCACTCTGGATACAAGACCACAAGGGCAGATGGGAGGGGTCAGGCTTGTGATCGCGATCAGCCGCAAGGCGGCAGCAGCACAGCAAGCAAGCTGGCTGCGGTTGCGTCATCGCTGATGGCTGTTGTGGGTGCAGGTAGCACGTGGCGTGCCCAAGGTGCAGTCACCAAGGCAGGGCTGCTGCGGCAAGCCTGCGTACCGAAGGGGGGCCTGTAGGCGTGTAGCGGCCGCTGAAGTGCGTGAGCACCAGGTGCTTAGCTTGTATGCAGTGCGCAAACGCTCCCGCAATGTACGCCGTGGAGTGCTGGCTGATGCGGCACTTGGCCTCCATGCCTGACACAGCGGCAGCGAGGCAAAGCGCGGTCATGGTTCAAACAGCGGACAGTTTATGAGTTTGGCTGCGAGTAACCCGCAGTCTGCCCGCAACCGTACAACGTGGCACTTTGACGACATTCCACTGTCACTGCTCATTGCGCAGGGCAGTTGCTCACCTTGCATGAACGTGGCTTCGTGGGAGATGATGTCACAGCCGTGTGCAAGCGGCGCGATGGGGGCGCTGACGATCGTGTCGCCCAGAATCACAACCTGGACAACGTGAAAGGCAGGAGGCAGCACAAGTGGCGCAGATTCAGATGGCTTGCAACACTAGTGGCCTGCAGGGCCTGCAGGGCAGCAAGCGGCCAAAGGCGTCTGCCCTGGGTGTGCAGCTTGGGCAGGGTTTGCGGCTTGCCCCGGCTACAACTCTGCCTCTGGCTTCGCTGCCATTCTCCGCCAGCCCTCACCTTGCGTCCACTACCCCGCACGCCTGCGCCGCCAGCGTGGCGCATGCCTGCCTCTTGCGCCGCCTGTCCCGCCGCCACCGCCGCTGGCGTCGGGGGCAGCTCCTCAAACACATAGCCCCAGCAGGGCACGCGGTGCTGCAGCTGCGCCGCCCTCACGCGCACGCGCTTCCCTGCGCACGCCAGCTCCCAGTACTGCCCGAATGCAGCGACGTAGTTATACCCTGCGTACTCCGCGGTGTGCTGCCACCACTGCTGCTGCTGCTCCTTCTCCTTGAGCTGCTGGTCTGTCTGGCCGGTCTGTGGGCGCGGCGAGTCAGGCGAGCGTGGGCGCGGCGGCCGCCAGATGACCGGCATCATCTGCAGCTGCTCTTGCAAACGCTCTGCTGCTGCCTACAGACAGGGATCATGCAAAACGGACAAGCCGCAGGCGATTGGTGACCAAAGGTGACAACCAACAGCTGCAGGCCTGCTTCACCATGACAGCGTTCCACCAACACGCATTGCTAAGCCAAGTGCATTGCTACAAATCCTGAGGGAGACCTTCCCATGTAGCAGCCGTTGCATGCGTGCCTGCGCCCCTATGTGATGTTGCCGTGCTGGACCTGAGATAGCACGTCCCCACAGCACCCAACAGCACACACCTTGAGGCCAGCGTCCGAAAACAGGGATCTGGAGGGCAGGCGTGTGTTGCTAACACCCGCGCCTTCGTCTGCACCGCCGCCGCCGCCGTCACTGGAGCTGCTGCTGTGCGCCACTGCCTTTGTGCCCGAGCTCGCGGACAGCACATGGCTGTGCCACTGCGCCCCACTGCCCTGCCCCCATGTGTGCATGGGCAACCCAGGCATGCCGTCCGCCGCCTCGCCTGCACCGCTGCTTTCCGCCTCCTCCTGCCCCGCTGCCTGCTCGCCCTGCTTGTCCCTGGAATCCAGGACCAGCTCTGTGACCAGCACATGCGTGCCAAGCTGCAGCGCCTCCCCAGTCAGACTCAGGGACACGCGCACTAACTGCGCTAACCCCGGCGGCCCGTAGACACGAACCTCCGGTACAAGCGGCGAGCCTTGCCCTAAGCTGCGGTGCCCACTGCTGCTGCCCTGCCGACTGGAGCTGCCGCGAGTGTCACCATCACCAAACTGTTCGGCTGACGCGCTGGTGCCAGGTTCAGCAGCTGAGGCTTTTGCAGCGGCAGCGGCGGCGGCGGCAGCTTGCACCTTGGCGGCGTCGATCAAGCGCAGCGTTGTGGCTAGCCCAAAGCAGTGGTCGCCGTGCAGGTGCGTGATGAAGATGCTGCAGGGAGCATGCGCGCAGGGCGCAGTCAGAAGAGGCAGAGAGGGCTAGGCAAAAACGACGTCAGCCAACGAGGCACTGCAACAGCACTTCGCCCAGCTACTCTGCATGCTGTTGTTAGAGGCTGGGGCAGGAACCATCCTTGTACCGCCCTATCTGTGTTGACAGCTCCAATGTGAAAACTCTGCCGCTGTTTGCTGCTGTTGCCTGATGCATGTTCCCGGAGTCCAGCCCGCTCACCCTTGAACCTGAGCCAGGTCCACGTCTGCCTCCTGCAGCTGCCGGTGAGTGCCCTCTCCGCAGTCAACGAGGAACGTGGCGCCCCCCATCTGCACAACCGTGCAGCTGACGTTGCGGTGGCCGGTGGGCGAACCTGAAGAGGTGCCCAGCCATGTGACAGAGACGCCGGTGGAGCTAGGAGCACCCTGCTGCCTTGCACCTGCGCCTGCACCTGAGCAGCAGCAGCAGCAGCAACGTTAGTGACATGACGTTGCCATGCGGGCCATGCTGACAGCAAGCCAGTTGAGGGCTGCATGAAACCATGGCTGTGCTGCTGAACCGAAGGGTTAGCACCCACCTGCCGGTGGGCGCTCGGAAACCTGCGCCATGCGTCGGGCCGCTACCAAAGAATGCTGCTGGCCTGCATGCTCGCCGGAGGTAGATGGCATGGACGGCGGGTGTGGTGCATGCCCATGCCTGCTGCCAGCCCTTGAGCCCTCCTGATTGGGCCATGCAGCCGCCGGATTGCGTCTCACGGCTGGAGGTGGTGGTGCAATTGCACTCGCGCGCACGCTGCGCGCGGTGCCTGCAAGATACAGAGCGCAATTGGTGCGGTCAGCGGCGGCCGGCAACAGCTTCATCAGCTAGTGGAGGGCGTTGTCGCATGCCCTGGCTGGTGCAGCTTGCCCAAGCTACCTGTCACCGCTGGCGCTTGCATCTGAATTGCGTGGCGAGATTTGCGTTGCCTTGCTCGATTGCTGTGCTTGCGTGGTCCTGCCACGGCCACATCCAAGTCCCACACCCACGCCTGGGAAGTGTTGAACCCTTTCTATCCTGACGGCCTTGAAGGCTGTTCAGCGGAGGCTTACACATGCACAGACAACCATTGAATCCAAGGGTTGTGTATGCCGCACATTCTCAAATGAGAAAAGTTAAAAAACGTTCACCAGCCGTTGTCATCATCATCCTCACTGTCAACATTAATCTTCTCGGGTGCGCCGCCGTCGCTGTCGTCTTGCTCCCTGTCCCAGTCCTTGGCCTTGCTGGCAGCTGCGCGTGCGGCAATCGATCACACAGGGTCAGCATGAGTCGGTGAGCAGCAATGAGGCAAAGCAACAATATGCACTCGCCGTGCGCTCTGCACACTGCCTGCCAGCAGTATTGCCGCGCGTCTGCAGATTGCCTGCGATATGGCACAAGACACAACGCCATACATGCAGAATCTCCAACTGCCGCACTGGATACCCCTGCTGACGGACTGTCAAGGGTCACATCACCCAACACCGCCCCCGCCGCAGACTCACAGGGCAGGCCGGTGAAGTCCTGCTGCAGCACCCTCCAGTTGGGCGCGTCCCCAACAGCCTTGGCGCCACCCAGGCCCAGCACGCTGCCGCCGCCGGCCGCTCCGCCTGCCCCCGCGCCGGCGTCCGCCGCTGCCGCTGCGCCCTTGAGCTGCGCAAGGAACGACGCCTTGTTCAGCTTGACCGGCTTGGCGCCGGTGGTCGCACCAGCGTCCTGCTGCTGCTTCTGCGCCTTGGCCACCGCGTTAAACAGCAGCACCACGCCCCGGGTGGCCAGCGACGTGAGCTGCTTCTCCCGCTGGTCCGCGGCCGGCTCCTGGCCCTTCTTCGGCACCTTGACATGGCCCCTGCGCCGCATCTCAAGACGCAGCTTTTTGGCGGCCCTGTTGGCTTTAGCCGCCTCCTGCTCCTCCGCCTTGCGTTTCGCCACGCTCTTGGACTCCTGCGGGCGGGGCGGGAAGGGAGGGCAACATACATGCTTTGTAAGGAGCAGTCAGACACTGTACCAATGCTCGGGCCAACAGATGCGCAACTGTTGATCGTGAAAGTGCATGACTTCAACGGCTGCACAGGCCTGATGAGCGGGCACACTTTCAGCCTGTTCTCAGGCAGCCTTTGATACTCGTTTCTGGTATGCTCTAAACACAAACAGTCTCACCATGGCCTATCTTCTGTCAGGCATACTTCCTTGCACCCACTACGCGCCCCACTCACTGCCAGGATGGCTGCTGAAGGCTCCACCGCCGCTGACCCCGCCGCCGCGCCGCCCTCCGCTGGTGCTGCCGCTGCCGCCACCTTGGTCTTCTGCTGTAGGATCTTGGAGAACGCCTTTGCAAAAGATGCGCCCTTCTCGCCCTCCAGGAACTTGGCGCCCCGTTTGGGCGCGCTGCCTCGCCCGTCCTCCCCGCCTTCATCGCTGCCGCCATCGCTCTCGCCGCCGCCGCCGTCTTCCGCACCGTCACCACTGAACACTCCCCCATCCTCCTCGCCGCCGCTGCCTTCGCCCAGCTCCTGCTCTTCACCCTCATCCCCGTAGTCTGAGCTTGCTTCGCCGAGGATGCCTGCCCCCTCCTCGTCCTCATCCTCCTCGCCCTCACTGCCCCGACCT
The DNA here is from genome assembly GCA_039880955.1 of Chlamydomonas urium. Taxonomy (NCBI): domain Eukaryota; kingdom Viridiplantae; phylum Chlorophyta; class Chlorophyceae; order Chlamydomonadales; family Chlamydomonadaceae; genus Chlamydomonas; species Chlamydomonas urium. The sequence goes on along the minus strand of JAWZTI010000267.1, from coordinate 7,505 downwards.
GATCCTCCTGCTAACTCGTCCATGTCAAATTCATCGCCAAGGATGCCCAACACGTCATCTTCATCTTCCCCGTCCTCATCTTCATCCTCGTCGCCCTCGCCACCCTCGTCCCCTTCTTCATCCCCGCTGTCGTCGCCTGGCCCCAGCCCCGCCTCCATGTCAGAATCTAACCCCTCGTTGCTGCTGCCCAGCTCGTCCTGTTCATCCTCCACTTCCTCATGTACAAACGGCTCAAAGCCTGCAGGCCAATGTTTGAGCACTTGGCAGTGTCAGCACAGGCCCCAGGCCCATCATGCCAGCGTGTGGCACATAGAGAATGGGAGGTCTAGAACAGGCAAAGGTGAAGGTGGCATGCGCATGGCTTCAGCGCACCTAGGTCTTCTTCCTTTGCCTGCTGTTGCAGCTGAGCTTTGCTGACCTTGGCCGCTGGCTTGCCTTGCACCGGCTTCCTGCCCGCTGATGGACCTGCGACGGAACGCCATCGCGTGTGAAGCACAGTGCCTGTTGTCAATGCGGCGCAGAGGCGGCTGGGTTTGTCGAAAGGCACATTTACCTGCTCTTTTGCTCGGCATCCCCAGCTCGGCTTGCGAAGCACAACGTGTAGCAATGGGACGCAGCGAGGTCGACTTTCTGACATCAGGGAGTCGACGGACTGCAATTGATGGGGACCAGGGACCTGGTCTCTCGATGCATTTGTTGCAAATCATTCGTTCTTTTTCTGCACGTTTATGAGCAGAAGCTGTGCTAGCAGCAACGTGTGCCACGCTCCCATGCATAACGTGATGGAATAAAAAAAGTTGGAGTTGGCAGACTCTACATTAATCCACTGCATCCACATCGCCGGGCCCAGTACAGCAAGCAGCAGCAGCGAGTTGCACAGCAGCAGGCCAATGCGCAAGCGCTGCAGCTGCTGGTGCATCAGCGGCAGCAGGGACAGGTACAGTCCCAGGTCCCCCACTGAAGGGTATGGCCGAAGCATCGTGTTGATGCCCACCTGCGCCACCACCAGCAGCGTGCCTTGCCGGGGGAAGCTCAGCGCCAGCGGCACCACAAACATCCCACACATCGCATGCGCCACAAAGCAGAAGAACAGGCGCTGCTGCGGGAATACCTCCGCGAAGAAGTACCACCACTGGCCTATATTGGGCGTCAGGTCCCTAACCAGCAGCTGCAGGCCGTACACATGAGTGGCCCAGCAGCCTCCCGGCGCATCTTCACCAAAGCTGCTGGCCTCCGCTCTCCCTGCCGCCAGTGCTTGCCACTTGGCCAGCTGGGCGAATAGACGCGGCAGGCACCTGTCATCTGGTAACTCTGACAGCAGGGCGTCAGACCCGGCCACGAGCAGTAGCAACATAAACGCTGTGGCCAGCGCCAGCCTGAAGCAAGTGGTGACGACGTGGATGTGACCAGCTTCAGCATTGTTGCTTGACTCTGCTGCTGCCTCTCCGCAAGCTGCCTGCCCAGGGTCATCTGAGGCGGCGGCTATTAAGTACGATTCCTGTTGCTGCAGTAGCTGCATATCGTCTCTGCTCTTGCTATCGCTGTTGCTACTGCTGCTACTGCTGCTGCTGCTGCGTTGGTGTCCTGCAAGCACGACCGCCAGCGGCACCTGCATGAAAAAGGCATCAGCAGCACAGATTGACCAGTCGAGCTGCAAGCGGCAGCATGCAGCGTGAGCCATGAATTATCAGCGTGCCTTACCAGCAGCAGGAGTGGGTGCAGGCCTAGGTATGCTCCGCTGCCTATGCTGAGCGACGTGATCAGTACACTTCCTCGCATTGCACCGAATAGCGCCGCCACCACACACAGATTCTCAAACGCCGTGCTCGTGCCAGCAATGCAGGCCAAGACGCTGAAGGGGTTGAAGCAGTAGATTGCCAGTGCAGCGTTGGCCCTTTCTGCTGCATGGTCTGCTGCAGCCCCTGGAATGACAGCCAGAGACAAGACGAGATGAGTTGCCAAGCGTCAGCCCTGGTCTGTCTCTGCAGTAGCTGCTTTGCGCAGTGTGCTGCAACACGGCTGCTTGCCTGCTGCATGCAGCATGACGCTCCGCAAGAGGCCGCCAGCCAGCAGGTCTGCTGCGACGTGTGGGGCAGCATGAAGCAGCGGGTGCTGTGCTATGCCTGCGAGGCTCCACAGCAGCAGTGGAGGTGCATGGCTGGTGGCTCCCTGGAACGGCGAGGCGCCCATGCGGAGCAGGGCAACGCCCTCACGCAGTGGAAGGAGCCCATTGGCAGGCGTAGAAACCTCAATGCGCCTGGACAGGTAGGTTTGGCCAACGCCGCAGGCCACGGCAGCGCAGCGCAGCGCGGCAGCCACTGCGATCAAGCCAGCCGCGGCGCTGCCTGCTTCCATTAGCAAACAGACACTTTGGTACTGTCAGCAGTTCTCTTGAGCTAGCTGTCCAGGATTGAAGCACAGTGGGGACTCGACTGCTCCTTGTGCTGCTCCTTGCGCAGGAGCAAGCAGATGCAGGCTGTGTATTTCACAAAGCCTCAATCCAAACAATTTCTTTCTGATTTAAAGCGATTTGGAGCAAGCGGGACAGCTGTCCTGCTAAATTAACATGGTATACAAAAGGGGGTGCCCCGGAAAACTGTCTGCGTGACAAAAAAACAGGGAGCACATCCAGTGTTGGCCCAGTGTGTAAACACGCTGAGCTGCGCCCAGGGTTAAACAAACCAGCCCGTGCTAATCTACACGTCTTCCCAGCACACAATGAACGCGTGCGTGCAATGGCGATGGCGACCACAAACGTGGCGCATGTGGTCTCTCCCTTGTGTGGCGACCATCACCATGGCCGGCCTTTCAATACATACAACCCTCAAGTCAAGCCAACGACACACACATACACGCACACATTTCCGCACTTCACGCGCAGAGGTCAGGGTACAAGGGGGCGCCGTGTGCATGGAGATTTGGGGTCTTCTGTCGTGCAGCGCTGCTTCAGCTGCAATTTGCAACAGCCTAATTTTCCCCTTGTCCACAAGCCTGGTACGAGCCTGCCAGTTAAGAGCCGGCAGGCATGTCAACCATGGACACGCTCAAACAAGCAATACTGAGTGCTTCGTGAAATGCCATCATTGCTTCTTGGACTGTGCGCTGTCCGTTGTCTGACCTGCGACCAGCTTCCTGTACTCGTCCCGCACCTTGGCTGCCTCCTCGTAGCGCCCATCAGCTAGGGCGGCCTCCATCGCCACCACCAGCCGCAGCATGACAGAGTGCGTCATCTGCTCGAAGATCTGCTGCTGGAACGCCTGTGCATCTCCATAGCGCTCCTCCTGGATCGCCAGCTCCTTCTGCAGCTGCAGCATCGTGGTGGGGTCCTGCATTGCAACACCAGCATGGCGACAGAGTCAGCATCAGACCATGGCTTGCAGCCCGCTGGAAGCGATAGCATACCCCTCACTACCCCAAGGTATGCATACTCTGCGAAGCCCCAAATTAGCAACACACACAAGCGTGTACATAGCGTAGCTGACATAACTCTAACCCCAGACCTAACCCAAACACAATGGCATGTTCAAATTTCCCCCAACACACCTCAAAGCTCGCAAGTGTCTCGCGCACAGAGCGCACAATCTCTGCATGGCTCTCGCCCTGCAGCGTTGGCGCTTCTGATGGGTAGGCGGTGGCGTTCTCTGCTATTCTCTTGCTAATGAACATGGGTGCATCGAAGCGGACCGCCAGGTTGATCGCGTCACTTGGGCGTGCATCCAGGTCCACCTCCTCACCGCCGTCAATAGGCGCAAGGTGGATACGTGAGTAGTATGTACTGCTGACCTGTAAAGCAGCACAGCCAGGGGACAGGCATGGCTGAGGTCGTCGGCCACCTGACGGCAGCATGCCCACATGAGCTGTGCATGGCCTCGGGCATGGGCTGGCGCAATCCCAGTCGCCGTGCCCCTCAGCTCCCTCTTTTCTACAGCTTATGCACTGCTGGCCATGTCACTGCACCCACCAGCTCGGTGATGCGGATGCGCGTGACACGATGGCCCACTGCCGCGATAATGTTCTTTGCACAATCATGCGTGAGCGGGCGGATTCCCTTCTGCTTGTTGATCTCCTTGAGCAGCGCTGAGCTCTCGGCCTCGCCTACAGGGCCAGTGGCAGCGCCGTTTGGAGGCAGAGACAAGGGTTTCGACGCAAATCTTGCAAACGGAGCGGCTCACTAGACGTGAAGCCACGCGGTTTCGCGTGCCCGTGTGCAGACTGGTCACCCAGGACGCTGCATGGCTCAGTGCGCTTGCTTGCTGGTACATTGCTGCGGGAACCAACCCCGCTGCCCACCCACCGATGTGCACTGGCAGCACCAGGCCGGGGTTGCCCACAAGGCGCAGGAAGACCACCGACGCCCCCGACGACACGCGAACGCTGTCCACCTTCACCTCGATGTAGTCATCCCATGCATCCTTGGGGCTTCCGTTGCTGCTTGAGCCCCCGTCGCCAAACGCGCTCGGGCGCAGGCTGGGTTGCCGTCGCTGCCTGCCCAGAACGTGCCCAAACAGCTCCCAGCGCCCGATCCGGAACTGCAGGCCGAGCTGCGCGCATGGGCTGGCCTGCTGCTGCAGCGGTCTGGGGCATGCAGCAGGTGCCCGATGCGCCAGGAGCGCACAAGCCGGCGCGCGTGAGTTAACACAGGGCTGCGAAGCCTGCCGGGTTGCTGCCTGCATCGTGGGTGCTGGTCTTCGCGGTTTCGTTGGGCGGGCGAAGGAAATCCTTCACACCGGTGTGGCGAGGCCACGTCAGAACGCATTTGCGCATAACGTCTGGTAGAAGCTGAAGCTGAAGCTGAAGCGTGCATCCAGCTGCAATCGCGGTTGGCTGTGGTGCTTCTCATGCGCTGGATTCCGCCAGGACATTTTCAGCTACCCTGAGGCACACCCAGGTTGCGTGAGTTGTGGCAGGCAAACCTTATCTCACGTGATATCAAGCTGCTCACGCAGAGCTAGTGCTAGAAATAATGTGTTTTTGAAACACTCTACGCTTTAACCATCCTCCACACGGAGGTGCAGCGCATTCGGCTACATTTAGCGGTACTGGCTCGTCGATAGGAGCACGTAGCCATGGGCGTGACGCGCATAGTGGAAACTACGCCCGACAAGGCAAGTTTCCCCAGACCCCAACTGGCATGCCCCTCTGCGTGCATGTGCATGCATGCTTGCCCCAGCTTCTGCACATTGTAAGGCAGCCTGTGTAAACTGCTGTGTCACCATGGATGCTCAACTTGCCTGCAGGCAACCGCCCTCAGCAACCAGGTCTACGTCAGCCCGCAGGATGAGCTGGGCGGATACCAGTTCGTGGAAGCGGGCGGCTTGTGAGTCCGAGCTCACAGCATGGAAGCAGCATGTTGCACACAGACAGGACTAGTTGGAAGCTCGCTGAAACGCTACCTGCTTACTTGCATGGAACCGCAGCGTCTTCAATGTGGTGGTCCACCCACTGATCACCGCGGGTGCCCTGGGCATGGGCAACATCCAGCGCAAGGTGGGAGGCATGGCACACAGCTGTCTCAGGTCATCTCAAAGGCACATGCAGGCCGTTCGAACCAATGCAGCATGCCTGCACGGTGCCTTGTGCTGCTGCAGATGCTGCGAGTGGCAGTGCGGGACGAGATCGACATCGCGCCCTACGTGCCGCCCGCGAGCATGCCCAACGCGGCCATGATTTACGCCGAGGTGTTCAACTTCACGGACAAGCCCAAGCCCGCAGAGATGAACGCCGATGCGCTCATAGCGCGTCTGCTGCGCGTCTTTATGGGCCAGATTCTGGCGGTGCAGCAGCAGGCCGCATTCGAGTTCGAAGGCAACAACTTTCGCATTGCCATCTCCTCCATGCTCATTGATGTCAATGGCCAGAGCAAGGAGGCACCTCACGCGTTCCTGCGGGAGAACACAGCCTTCATCTTCACCAACACAGCCAGCAACCCGGTCAAGATCACCGGGCAGAAGGGCTATGCAACGACGCAGCTGTTCAAGTCAAAACAGATCAATTTTGAACAGCTGGGCATCGGAGGCTTGGACAAGCAGGTGGGAAGAAAGGGGGACCAGGGGGCTGGTGGATGGCACGTCATGTGTACATGGGATAAAGTGTTGTGCAGGCGCTGTGCTATTCACGTTGTGGCTGCTGGCTTCAGCGGCGTGCTGCAACAGCCGTGAGATCCGAGGCCCACTCCCCACCTCAGCCCTGACGTCCACACCCCAGCCCCTCACATGCCCGCGGCACCTCTTCACGGCCTGCCCTCGCGGTGCTCCCTCGCTGCCCTGCAGTTCGAGGCCATCTTCCGCCGCGCCTTTGCGTCACGCGTGTTCCCCCCAAGCATCGTTCAGCGGCTGGGCATCAAGCACGTCAAGGGCATCCTGCTGTACGGGCCCCCCGGCACGGGCAAGACTCTGATCGCGCGCCAGATCGGCAAGATGCTCAACGGCAAGGAGCCCAAGGTCGTCAACGGGCCCGAGGTGCTCAACAAGTACGTCGGCCAGACCGAGGAGAACATCCGCAACCTGTTTGCCGAGGCGGACGCCGAGTACAAGGAGAAAGGTGACGACTCGGACCTCCACATCATCATCTTTGATGAGATCGACGCCATCTGCAAGTCGCGAGGCTCGGTGCGTGACGGCACCGGCGTTGCCGACACGGTCGTGAACCAGCTGCTGACCAAGATTGATGGTGTGGACGCGCTGAATAACATCCTGCTGATCGGTATGACCAACCGAAAAGACATGCTGGATGAGGCGCTGATCAGGGCGGGACGCCTGGAGGTGCACATCGAGGTGGGCCTGCCCGACGAGAAGGGGCGGCTGCAGATTCTCAAGATCCACACCAGCAAGGTGAGGTGTGGGGTGTGTGAGGGGGCTGGAAATCGCAGGACTGCTGGGGCTGGAAGCGTGGCGGGTTGCAGAGAGGGGACAGGGCAGGGATTGTGGGATGGAAAGCATGATTATTACATGACACCCTCTGCCCACCTGACCCTAACCTTGGCCCTTGACCGGCCCCCGCTTCCCTGTCTAGATGAACACCAACTCCTTCCTGGACCGGGGCGTGGACCTGGACCACTTGGCGCACGTCACCAAGAACTTCAGCGGCGCAGAGATTGAGGCGCTCGTCAAGTCCGCCACCGCCTTTGCGCTAAACAGGAACGTTGACTTCAGCGACCTTCACAAGCCTCTGGATGAGGAAAACATTAAGGTGGGGGGGGGTGCAGCGGTGGCAGGGGGGAGCGGGGGCTGCCGCATTGGCAGAGGTTGGGGTAGGGCGGCAACACGCAAGGGGGCAAGCATCCACTCGACAAAATGTCTGCACAGCCACTTGACTTGTCAACAACATTCCACATACATGCAGGTCACAGAAGCCGACTTCATGGCTGCCCTGGATGAGGTGAAGCCCGCGTTCGGCGCCGCAACCGAGTCGCTGGAGCAGTACCGCATGCATGGCATCCTCAACTGCGGCGAGACGTTTGACCACCTGCAGCACACGCTACAGACGCTTGTGCAGCAGGCGAGTGG